>OU898279.1:14805875-15013375 GCA_918026665.1 Diabrotica balteata | reverse complement strand
AGTAGGGGTAGAGGGGTAGGCTTCATACAACCGGTAATTATTCTACATGTTTTATTTAACGCCGTGGGGACTTGTTGGGCGTGTCTAGATCTACCCCAAATGTTACAAGCATATTCCTCTGTTGAGAAACATAAGGCCTCAGGTGTTGACTTGAAGACCTGGGGGTTTGCAACCCACTTGCTGCATACAAGTTTCTGGAGAAGGTCGTTTCATGTAGAAACCTTTTGTCTTGTGCTCTGACAGATATTTGGGCCTATCAGTATGTTTCAAGCGTTGTTCCTCTCATCCAACATTCAGTTTTACATGCGCCAGTTTGTTTGTGCACATACTTGGGTTTTAGTAGGGTTTGGCTTTAATGAGTTTTGTTTGTAGTAAGTTGACATCATGTTTGAAGCCTCTTCCATTGTCGACTCTACGTGTGTTCGCAATGTGGCCGCTTACATAAATTATAATTTTAGAATTGTTATTAAGTCCTTAAAAAGTCAGTTACAACAAAATTTACGTAAAACGGTTCAGATTTAGTGTAACAGACTTAATGATTTTATGTCTGGGATACATACCTTCCATCAGACTCAAAAGGGTTAACAAACTAGTTTTTTACGGCTCGTATAAGTGGAGATATTTTTTTACTTTTCAACGCAATTATTTATAAACATTAAGAGCTAAAATTTGGGGAGTTTATTATTGCAGTGTTTTATTTAAAGTTTAATTAAGTTTAACTTAAAAATAATTAACATTGTGGAAACTTGTTAAGCTAACCAAAGCAAAAGGAAGGACGCTAAGGCCCCAGGGTGAGGAATATTTCTTTCAACTTCAGGAAAACTGAAAACCAAACTTCAAAACGAAGTGCGCTTGAAAAAGTTGCAAATATATACGAATATAGAGTTTAGTCGATAGTGTAGGATTAGAGGACGATATGGTTTGCATTAAGGGAAGGTATTCATTGTTTATTGGATCAGTTGAAGTAGTTGGGCAATTTTCAGCCTAATATCTTGTTTGCCTACAATTAGCACATAGATCGTTCTACATTATTAGAAATATGCGATATGATGTCATTTCATAATTTACAATTATTGAGACAGGTCAATGAAACTGGGAGGGAAATAAAAGTATGCCTTTTGACTGAAAATGTGTTTGTAATTAGGATTTAATTTACCAATTTTTAAGAAATTAATTAGAGTTACCAAATTTAATCTCAAATTTAAGATTAAAGGATAAACATTTATATTAATAATCTTTCATTTGGTGAGATTCATTTACGAGCCTGAAATTTTTGGTGGTTTACAGTTAATATTCCTGTGTTAATTTGTATAAAATTGTTAACTAAAGTTTTGCTTGTTAGGTAAATGCAAATTCGACAATTTAACATTCTAGAGAAGAACAGAATATTTTTGGAATGCATTTAATCACAAACTGCAAAAAATATTCTTCCAACTTTATATCTTATAACGCAGGAAAAACTATTACTTATGTTTTGGAGAAAAATTTACATACATTTTGATTTGCGACCGTTACAAAAGATTGTTAAACACCAAAAATTATCATTTTTAATTATTACAATCGATAAGTTTTAAAAACTTGCTAATAATCGGTTGCAGTAAAAAGTTGTTGCTTTATAATTAACAATTTTGATTCTTGTTGAAGTGAATCGAAATTTAAATGTTGATTTATCTGGGTGAAATAAATATTTGAACTCACAGATTCGTATTATAGTATGTAAAATTACCTGAATTAAACTTTCAAATGTTGAAAACTACTTAATCTATATTCAGACTTTTCATTTTATTTCTTTGTTTGAGCTGGTCTAGTTACGAGGATAAATATACAGATTGTATATGAATTTTAAAAGAATCACAACCAATCTCTTCCCGACACGAGCAAGGAAGCCTAGCAAATTTATGTACATCTAGAAATAGTTGGCCTACGTTACAAGATATTTCAACTGAATAAATCGCTCCCAGTAATTTTTTTTTAAAGTAATTTTTCGGCCTCGTTTTTTTTTGAGGTAGTACAGTTTCTCAATACTCACCATGTATATTACGGCAAGATGCCTTATTATTTATGGTCGTTTGATCAATTACCCTTTGTATATCCACATAATGTACTACTACAGCTAAATATGAAAGTTTTAATTCACATTTAAAGGAATTATAGGAGAGGTTAATATAAAAACAAGATTGCAATTTCTTATAATTTTATTGTAAATGCATACGAGTTGGAATGTATTGTATAAATTAAAGACAATGCCTACAGATCTTATATAACAATAATGAGGCTAATATAAGAACAGATAGACATATTATTTTTTCGTTTATCAAAATTTTCCTTACATTCAGGGCCTCAGTCATTATTTGGTATTTGCAATTGTTTGTTGTTTTGTTAGATACCATTAAAACATGGATTATTTAAGAAAGTTAAGGGTGCAAACATATGCGTATTCATAAAAATAAATAATAATATACAAAAGTTAGATTGTGTTAAGGAAAACCCCATAGGGGTTAAAAAAAATACTGTACATTTTACATTCATAACCTAAATGATGATAATTCACAAAATAATACAAAAATTAAATTATAGAAAAATAAATTAATATATAAAAGATTTTCAACATTTGTACAAATACATACAGTATAATATATATAATTTTTATAGTACGGTCACAGCAGATTGATGTTTATGTTGTTATATGGTAATATAATGGTTTTGATATAATTGGTAACAACTTATATTACATAATTAGCGAAATTAACATTACTAAAGCCATAGCTAGTTTAAGTACAATAATACTGATAAAGCTGTAAGTTACTAGTTTTGCCCTTTCTTAAAATTATTGTTCCTAAAAAAATTATACAAAAAAGTTCTATACTATATATAGCTATATAGTACAGAAAACGGTTTGGTAAGAAAGTTTGAATACATAATAGTCCAGTTACTGAGGGTTTTTACCTCCGAATTCTTTATAACTGAATCGATTCATTTGAAATGTTGTGTGTTGGTAAATAATTATTCAAGGAACAAAACCAGAAGCATGAAGCAAGCCTCGTTATATAGTGCCGATGTGCGCTTCCAGACTGGTTGTGTTTGCCAGGCCCTTTTCGAGGGTGGTAATTTTTCTCTCAAAATAACCACGCTATTCGATAGAACGACAAATTTCAAACAAAAAATGAGGTAAACATTTTTTTCGCTAGATCAATACTTTTTGAGTTAGTCGCTGTTGAAAAGTGTCATTTTTCGTTAACAAAAAACATGTTTTTCAAAGGTTTTTTAAGCTTAGCTCTGAAACTAAGAGTTTTATCAAAAAAGTGTAACGACTAAAATTAAAGCTCATAAAAAAACAAAAAAGATTGGCTTTTAATAAATATCTTTAGTTCAATATTAAGTGAGTTGTGGCTGTTCAAAGAAGGTTTGTTTTTGTCTTTCAATACGAGTATTTAACGTTAAATAACGGAAAACGGGTACATTTTTCGACAAAAACTCATATAATATTTTTAAAAGAGCTTGTAAAGACCTTTAAAATGAATCGTAGTAAAAGTCCTTTGCACCAACTTAACTTAAGATACGATCAAAAAACGATTGGTTTCTCAAATTTTTGTAAAAAAAACTAACGTCATGTTCACTAGGATTGAAATAAATTATTTTCCTTATAGAATTCACTTTGTTTTAGTATTTTTGTATGATCCAGAAGTTTAGCCACTTTAAAATACTCAGTTTTTGAAAAAAGTGTGATTTAAAATTATAAAAGATACGTAAAAGATGATACAATACAAAATATTAGGCTTTTTTTCAACAAAAATTTTCAATTTTTATTTTTTATTGTAGCTTAAAAAATATCGGAGATATAGTTGGTTGAAGTTTTCTTTGTAGCGCATGAACCACTGGTCTCCGACCCTTTGACCCTTTAAACATGAAGGACTTTAGAATGTTTTAACATTCCTAGACTTATTGCCCGTTAAGTTAGCTATAAAATGGTTTTGTTTGTAAAAATTGGTTAAACATGTTTTATATAAATATTATTTATTTTTTATATGTATTTAGTTTTTTGGAAAATAAAAAAATTGTAATATATTATAAACGAAATTTTTTCTATTTATATCCATGTCTAAGTTAAGGATTTAAGGTTTTTATTTTCATTAAAAGGGGTGCTTGTAACGGTTGAAAAAAGTAGGCTCATTTTGTAAGTAAAAAATTAATTTTAATCTACAAACAATGCACTCTAAAAATGTTTCAAATCGTTAAAAATATTTTTTAATTCATTTTTGACAAAGGTGTGGTTGTGAGGGTTGAAATGTTAATATTATAATAAAATGTTATTTTTTAAGCAAGAAATTAATTTTTGTTTAATAAAATGCACTCAAGAAATGTGTCAGTCCAATAAAAATATATTTATTGTTTGGTATTATGGTTTTTTAAAGAGTTTTAAGGGTTGAAAATTGTGAATAATTAATTTTCATATTAGAGAACACATTACAATATTTACAATATTAAGAAATCGATAAAGTTATAAAAAATTCGGAGGTATTACCATATTTTAAGCCTCAGTAACTGGAGTATAACTGTCATATTTATTTTGTGTTGTTATTAGAGTAGATTGTGCTAGTGTAAGTAGTCACAAGCTGCATTGGTGCTTTTACAATGCTCGGAGCGTGAGACATAAAGAGCGAATATAACTCGCTGCACGCTGTATGAATCTCGAATCTCGAACGTTAATAACCTCGTTTAGGCAATGTGCTTCTTCAAGAAGGGGTCTCCCTTTTTTTTGCGAGACTTTTTGAGGGAGTAGAGCAACGCGAGCAAAAGGAGGAGTGGCAGTATGCTGCCAACAGAGCGGGGCGAAACTGAAGATGGAAAGCAACACGTCTCGAGAAGGAAGCACCTTCGCTATTCCCAGATATACAATTATAACGGCTCTTAGATCAGCGGTTTTTGACATGCAGCTTATTCTAATCTTCAATTTTATAGGGGTTAAACGTCGTAATATTTATCAGGAAGTTTATTAACACTCAAGTGTAGAAGTTTTTCTAAAGGGAATGAAACTTTCTGATTTCTGATGGGAGTATATCCTAGACGATCGCAATGAGTTTTGAGGATCAGTTAAGTTCCGTTGTTAAGCATATTTATCGTACATAGTATGAATATTTTGCTAAGAGAATTGATTCTTCGTACATCCGTGTGTATGTTGAGAAATAAATGGATTAAAACCGACGGATAGTAAGCAGGTTTTCTCATTAAATTTCCTCAGATTTTTTTTCAGTGGCCAAGATGTCTTTGGTCTTTCATTTGCAAATTAAAACATAGATATATAACTTGCATTAAATAATTGGTTTGACAACTGTTTTGAAGGTATGATGGGAAATTTTAAAGCTAAGGCTACCTCTTTTACTCTGCAATGCACTCAGGAGATTAGCTCCTTTTCCTTAGCTTATCTATTTAGAGTGTGCTAAACATTAGTGGCCCAATTATATAAAGTAATACTAAAATGATGTCCCAAATAGGACACCAAAGGTATATATTCTAGTTTTTCTCCACTACTACTCTATTTGCAAATGGAGATCTAAATAGAATTATTTTGTTTGCCATTAATTTACATTATTTTTTCATTTTCTCCAATTTGGGACATTTTCTTTTTAAAAAGTTCTTCTATATCTTTTTCAACATCCTTTTTCCACCAAATTTTTGGTCTACCTTTTTTCTTCTTTCCAGCTGTTTCTCCCATTATTATTCTTTCGAAAGGTCTCGTGTTTGGTATCTTTTGAATAAGTGCCTACAATATTTAGCTTTCCATATTTCTTTTTCAACTCTATATTTGGTCATTTTATCCACATTTATTCCATTCCGTAGCTTTCCTCCAAATATTATTCTGAGGACTGTTCTTTCCCAAACTTGGAGCATGACTTGTTCTTATTTGTTCATTGTCCATGTTTCACTGGCATATAATGCTAAAGGTCTTATCACTGTCTCACATAATATTATCAGCCCTTCTAGATATGTTTTTACTTTTTAATGAAGTGTTTAGGGCAAAGATATAACGATTACCAGCCATAATTCTCACTTGGACTGCTTGTTTTGTATTGTCCTTGTATGTATTCTCGTTCTGTATAATCTATCTATTTGGTATTTTCTTCCTTTATGAATATGCCTTTCTTCCTCGTTGTATTTCTCTTTTTGTTGATTATATCTTGTACTTCTTTGTTATTAGGCTGTCTGTTCACTCTGTTTATTCTTAATCGTGGTTGTGGGTATTTCATTCAGAAGCTTCAGAAGCTTCTTCGAAGTGTTCTTTTTATCTGTTTAGTTCAGTTCCTTATCACTTACTAAATTCCTTCCATTTTTGCTTTTTTGGTGTACACATTATCATTTTTAACACTTGTTCTTATTTCTTACGCCTTAATATAAGTTTTTAATTCCTCTATTTTTAAAGCTTATGAAAAACGAAAGGTATAACTTATAGAAGTAGATAGAAAAAGCGGTAGGGGATACCCTAGGGAAAACCTAGAAGGAAAAGATAGGAGGATTGTGATGCAGAGGATTTGGGAGATAAAGGTTTAGGTGAAGTAGAAGTTCAGTAGAAATTTGTGGCGAAGAAGAGAAAGGAACAGCAACCACTGAAAAAAAAAGCTGAGAGAGAAGAAGAAGAAAAAGAATATTATAATTTAATAAAACAGATCTTCTTAGATTCTCATATGTTTTCTAAAGCAAATTTAGCAGGACTGGTTAGCAAAATTTAGGTATTTTGTTAGGTATAATTGTATAATTGTTTAGGTAAATTGTTAAGATAAACCCTTTAATCAAATCAATTAATATACTTAATCTTTAATTCTGGTCGACAACGTTCCTTTATTACAAAAATCTTCTTCCCAATTAACATCAAATATCGATTACATCTTTATTAAGATTAAATAAATGAGTGGAAAAATTTAAAATGAGTTATTGAGGCCTTCAGCGCTCTAATCAATTACGACCGTACATGAAAAGTCACGTGTATCTTTATTTTCGAATTATATTTTTGGAATTTATAACTGGCTCGATCTCATGAATTAAACATGTCTTTAGTGATAATTCTGTGAGAGAGTTGCTCGAATTGATTAGGGCTTTATAAGCGATCTTAATAATAGTTTAGGATGTGTTGTATCAGAGTGATTGTAAGTGTATCACAGGGGAGGTCTTGTTAGTGCTTGTAAACATTGGCTACTTTACATATAAATAGTGTGGAATTGACCGTTATTTACAGCTCAATAACTTTAGTTGAGTAAATCAGTTAGATTTCTTTTTTGGAACTTACATTACTTAAATAATATCAGATTAAAATTGTAGAAATATAAGTTTTCTGAATTAATCAAGTAGTATATTTAAAATTTATACGTAGAAACTTTACATCCTTATGATTCTCCTTATGATTTTTCTTTTGTAGTTTTGAAATAAACTTTCTCTGAAAATGACCTTTAAAAATACGAACAAAAATTTATTAATATATAACTAATAAAGTATAAGTTTCAACTCAATGACTACACTAGTTTGTAAACAGAACGTTACAAATAAGAGCCAAGTGATGTTTTACAAATTATCTTAAATATTACTGTCTTATAATTTTTTAAATAGATTATCATAACTTTTATAACTTAAAAACATAACTTACATGCCTTTCACCGGGTTACCTTGTAAAAAAGTTAAACTTTTAAGCAAAATAAACATTTGGCTAACTTTTAAGTTTTTAGTTTTGTGTATTAAGCTGTATTGAGTGTTTTAAAGCATTATTTTGTTTGTTAATTTTGATAATTTTTATTGGCCATTAAATAAAAATGTATATAATTGTCATTATCAATTGTCAGTCGATCGGATCGCCTAGCGGGCTAGGCAGCTGGATTCTCCTTCGCTTCAATGCGAGAGAAGTCAGTTCAAATCCCCAGCTCGGTGTACAGAAAAACAAAAAGGCTAACGCAGCAGTTTAAAATTCTAAATGAATCTGCGGCTTAGTCTAGAATATGCTGATATCTTATCGGCCTATGGTGGAGCAGTACGGCAAGAGATAAGGGCTTGCGGCTCGGCAATTGTCAAATATAGCAAAACATAGCAAATAAAATAGCACGTGGTCATACAACTTCAGTATATTAGTTCTTAACTTTAACTTTTTTTTCGTATCAAAAATAAAAGGTTCTCTGAATACTCGAGGAGAGTGCTAAATCATCAAAAAATTCGCTCAGTTGGCAATACAAGTGATTTTTTTCTGTATTGGTTCATTCTGCTTTCTTCCGATCCGCAGTAGTCTGCTTAGTTAATATATTTTTCAGTTCTAAGTTTTCAGTCCATTTCTTTTTTTCTTCCCGTTTAGGATAACGAGCGTTACGGTTTTAATAACACTTGGATCCATATTAAATCTCGCACATCGTTCTTTAAGCAAATACCTATCATGTTTCATATTTATAAATTAAATTAAAAAAAATATTTCAAGGATCACTTGTGACAATTTAAGATAATTTACAATTGTTTTTGTTGCTACTCGGCTTAAAATTTGTGTTTCGAAATATACGGATCGTACTGATAGTGTTTTATTAGTCAAACAAAAATAATATAAATTCAGCGCCGTTGTAAATATCAGACTTAATTCCGTTTCTAGAAAATAAGATTACTTAACACGGTATCTTACCCTCATATAAAGTAATTTGGAAATACCTGATTTGGAATTAAGGTTACATTACTAAACTTATTATTAGAAGGTATTAATATCTAGATAATCACGCTCATTTAATGATATTTGCGATCCTGAAACGAAAATATTGAGAATTTTGTACTTTTCTTTATAACTAAGTCTTCTTCTTTAAGTTCCATCTTCTATCGAAGGTTGGAAATCATCATGGCTATGCGGACTCTGTTGACTGCCGCTCTAAAAAGTTCTGCACTACTGCATTCAAACCATTCCCTCAAGTTCTTAAGCCAGGATATTCTTCGTCTTCCCACATTTCGCTTTCCTCGGATTTTGCCCTGCATAATAAGTTGTAATAATGCGTATTTTTGCCCTCTCATCACATATAACTAAGTATTCAGTAACAATTCCCTCTCTGTAGAAATTCCAAAGAACTTTAAATTTCTTAGTGTCGTTTTAAAGAAGTTATAATAAATAAAGCTCTAGAGAAATTAGGACATGCCTAAAGGTGTTAATTTCTGATAATGCCGGTGGTAAAAGGTGGGCAACATCCATTTTGATGGCAAACTTGCATGCAGGACTTCCATCCCGCACTTTGTCCCATGGGACGGAAGGAGACAGCGATTTTTCTGCATAAACGAAACTCTGAACGATAATGACACTTGGTCCCACGGGACGTACTGCATGTCCCACAAAAACTGCACTTTCATTATTATCGGAATGAGTTGGTTATTAAAGTTATGTATGTATCTGCTCATCAAATGGAATCGTTTGAGATGTGGTGCTATAAAAGGATTTTATACCATGGATCCAACGAGTTACGAATGGGGAAGTGTTAAAAAGGCTACAAAAAGATTGCGAGGTCATACAGTACATCAAGGCAAGAAAGCTGGAATATTTAGGCCACATTACCAGAGGTGCGAAATATGAGACATTAAGGCTGATAATGCAAGGTAAAATCAAGGGTAAAGATCCATAGGAAGAGGAAGAATTTCCTGACTGAGAAACCTAAGAGAGCAGCTCAGTAGATCTTTTTAGAGCAGCCGCCAATAAGGTACGGATAGCTGTGATGATAGCCAACCTCCGATAGGAGAAGAAACTACAAGAAGAAGAATGTATTATTAAATTTGCTACGTAAAAATATCCCAGTAATCCAAAATTAGTATAATTCAAAATCTTCTTCTCTTCTTCTTTTTTATAAGCAAAATGCTTGTTCAATGTCGATTCATGCCTCTATTGGAGGTTATCACTCCATCTGTTGCGTGGTCGCCCGATACTTCTTCTACCTTTTGGTGATTTGTCCCTCGCTATTCTGACTAATCGGGTCTCTTCCATTCTGTTTATGTGTTCGTTTCATTCCTTTTTTCTGTTCAGTGTCCACTCATTTATTTCTGGTATATTGCATTTTCTTCTGATCTCTTCACTCCTCGTTCGATCCCTCAGTGTGTTTCCTATAATTCTCCTCAGTAAACGCATCTCCGCTGTTTTTAGTAGTTGCTGAGTTTTGGAGGTATCCGGTGTTGTCTCTGAAGTGTATGTCATTATTGGTCTTATTGTTGCTTTGTAGATTCTTGATTTCACGTCGGTATTAATGTGGGGATTGCGCCATATCGTGTTATTAAGACAACCTGCTATTTTATTAGCCTTTTGTACTTGATTTTTCACTTCCTTCTCCACATCTCCGTAGCTAGACAGTGTAATTCTTAGGTAATTTGTCTCCATTAGTTGCTCAATGCTGATACCATTGATTTCCAGTTTACATCTAATTGGTTCTTTACTGATTACAATTGTTTTAGTTTTCTGTGTAGAGATCACCATATTAAAGTCCTTTGCCCTTGTGTTGAATCTATGGGTTGGTCTTGGTAGATCGTCTTCATTGGATGCAATTAGGGCCGCATCATCTGCATAGCAGAGTATTCTGATTTCTTTGTTCCCCATTTTGTATCCTCTTCCTTTATTAATAGTATTGATGATTTCATCCATGATTAGATTGAATAGCGTTGGACTAAGCGAGTCTTCTTGTCTTATTCCATTGCCCATATCTATTGGGTCTGTAAGCTGGTCATCTATTCTGACTTCCATATTGTTGTTCTGGTAAATGTTCTCTATTGTTTTTATAACATTTAGTGGAATTTCTCTATCGTAAAGAAGGTGAATTACATCTTTAAGCTTTACTTTATCGAACGCTTTCTTCAGGTCTATTAGACATATGAGATAATTCAGAATCCAAGTAGCAAAATAGGATTTATTAAACCAACAGAAGGTTTCTTAAAAAACTGCAAACAGGATACAGACTTACTAGGGGGGCAAGTAAGTCACGCTTCCCAGTGTAGTCATGTATAGCTGGTTCCTAAAAAAACTGATATGACTCTTAAAATGTATTTTGTAGAAAATTCAGCAGTGTATTTTGAAGGATAAATATTAATTATTTACATTCCGTCACTGTTACTGCCAAATCTTAAAGCTTGTCAAATAACTTATTCTGTTCAACCTCAAAAAATGGCTGCACATGCTAGCAAAGAACTAAAAGCAAGAATTGTAACAAAATTAGAAGATGGTCACTATCTGCCATGACGAGCTATTTTAACGTAAGCAGAACAACAGTTTTTAATATTAATAAAAGATGGAGAGAATAAGAAACACTCGAAAGAAAGCAAGGTACTGAAAGACCAAAAATATCTACTGCTCATGAAGATTGTACGCTTTTGGAAAAATTAGAAAAAAATCCTTTTGAAGATGCGAAAACTGCAAGAATTATGTCACAGTTTCTGAGAAGAAAGACAACAACTTGGCACATAATTAAAGCATCGCGTCTTAGGTACCTAACTGCAGCAAAAAAATAAGCTCTTACATCATAACACAAGTAATAAAGACTTTAAACTATCAGCTACAAAATCAAGATTTTTGGGATAGGGTAAGTTTTACAGAAAAGAAGATTTTTGGGGTGTACAGACCAGATAATAATATAATAATAGATTTATCCTCTATATATTGATAGATATCGAGTAGCTGGTCATTTTATCGCGAATGTATGGGAACGGATTTTATCCAGAGGAATGGGAAAGTTATGGCGTGTTAATGTTCACACTGCAATTATAATAAACCAGTGACTCTAGAATCCCAACATCGAAACCTAACCATGGTTTACCTACAGTCCAGATTTAAACCCAATCGAGATTGTGTGAAGGGTGATTGTAAAACGGTTGTATTGACGTAATTAAATCCCAAAATGTTGAACATTTGTGGCACTGTATTCAACAGGTTTGTGAAGAGCTCTCTAAAAAAGACAATTTCATATTTTCTTTCAGACAGATGGACCAAAGACTATAAGCTGTTATCAATGCTGATGGAAATATTACAAAATATTAATTTTATTTTTTTACATACCCAAATCTAGTACAGTTTTGGTCTTCCAGACCCTCGGCTTCTTTCGAGAGTTTCTTGTTTCCTCCATTTTTTATTAATAGAAGAACTGTGGTTCTGCTTATGTTAAAATGTTTTGCTGCCTCTGATAGTGCCCAGTTATCTTTTAATTTGCTAACAATTCTTGCTTTAATATATTGTTGAGTTAAGTAGTTTGTTTTATTTATTAATAATAATAAAAATAATAACAACAACCCTATTTTATGTAAAAACTATCATTTATATACTCTTTATAAAATGCAGGAGTTCAAAATAATATCAAAATTTAGGAGAGGAGAAAGGAGAAATAAAGAGAAAAAATAACAAAGACCCATCATCAGGCTATCAGACAAGAAAAGAAATACTTGGATCCACAACAAAACAAAAGTGGCCGATGTATCAACGCAGATAGCAAAACTTAAGTGGAAGTTCGCTGGACATACCATAAGACAGAAAGACGACAGATGGAATAAGATCATTATACACTGGAGACCATATAGTTAAAAAAGAAAAAGAGACACAAATGAGATGGTCAGATGACTTGAAGAATTACGCAGGCCCGAAGTGGATACTTGGGGCACATTGTGAGAGGTGAAAAGTACGAAATTTTAAGAAACATCATGCAGGACAAAATTAAGGGCAAAAGAAGTGTGGGAAGAAGAAAAATATCGTGGCTTCGTAATCTACGTGAATGGTTCGGGTATAGTTCAATTGAACTTTTCAGGCGCACTGCTAACACAGTCGCAGTGGACATGATGATTTCCAATCTCCGCTAGGAGTGGCACGAGAAGAAGAAGAAGAAGAAGTGGATACATACTGCCTACAATAGAGAGACGTGGAAGAAGGAAGATATTGGTTAGCAAGGGCTGGGAGAACGAATTCGTTTGGGAATAGTTCTTCGATGGTGATAAAGATTTTTGCCCGATTATCAAGAGATGTTACACTGAAACGTAATTTCTTGATCGCATTAAGAGAGGAAATTCGTGTACCGTTTTCTGCACGCTTCGTTTGTTTAACATGTGTGCTGTGCTTTAAAAAAAACGTAATAAGATTAAGAACAATGAATATATATCACTAGGTTTTTTTTTCAAAAAACAAGATTTTTTCAAAATTTTTAATTGAACACCGATAAAATGATCACTTTTTGAATATGATTTTATCATCACATATTTTTTAGTAAATTTAACATGTTAATTTTCCCAAAAATGACAAAATGCATGGTTACAACAGCAAATTTACCAAGATGTAAATTGGAGCTAGAAGGTCAAGTAAGTGATGGAGTTTAAATATCTAGGCATTACCTTATCGAGCTATGGAAAGATCGAAACCGAAGTGGAAGACCAAGTGAATAGACCAAACAGAGCCGCAAGTTGCCTAAATGAAGCAATATGGAGAAATAAAAATATTGAACGACAACTTACTGGAGGCAGATTGAAAACTAGACAGAGTCATGTCTATATAAAAAGAACAAGAAAAAGAATAGTTTTTAGTAGATCCATATAATATTTCATGAAATTAGTAATTTAAAGTTGAAATTAGTAGATCTACAAAAAAATCAGTAGACCTGGTAACTCTGCGAGAGGTAGTAATGCGCAACGTACAGACACCAAAACATGACGGTCACATCGAACCTGGCTTCACTTTTCGAAGGTTTATTAAATGAGTGTTACCTCTCCTCCCTATTTCCTTGTTAATTAACTTATGTAATTAATTGTTTGTTTTGTTTTTTGCTTATTTTATTATTTGTCTGTCATAATAAATATAATGTCAGAACAATCAAATACACTGCTCAAAATGATTAAATCCTACTAACAGTTGTATTAGCTTTTTTAGAAACCATCAATTTTTTGCTCGATTAGCTCGACAAAAAAATATTAGAAATTAATACCGACCAAAACAATGACGAGGGATTCAATTTGAAAAACTATTTTATAGCAACAAGAAATGCGATAATCAAATACTACAATAAAACAAATTGAGTGTATTGTATCTCTCTAGTAATTGATCGTTGCCACAAACTGGAAGCTTTAGATTTATCGCCACTTATTGGAGAGATACTAATGATATTAAATATTAACTCATTTTAACTCTTTAAGTTATAAACTTATTGGAAGGGTCAACAGCTTTTTTTAGCTCTCGGTGCACTGGCAGCCTTGATAATCTTATTCTGTTTACTTCATTGCTTTGCTTAGGTTAATGTTTTTGCTTTGGTATATACGGAAGTTAGATACCTGGCAAAAGATGGCGCAGTGTTAGGTGCTTTTCTACTATCTGCTTTTTATGTTACGTTTTTGGCCTTAGCAATTTTTTTTCAGATTTTTGTCATAGTATTTTTACTTGAAAACGAAAACAAAAGATCCTTAAGTTCATTTTCTTCGTTTATCCATTTTTTTGGTGTTTGCTAATTTTCAAATTTCTGATTTTTTTTATTATATTGATGTTTTGTAAGTTTTCTGGGCTTAAAATGGACGTTTTTAATTTACTTTCTGAAGAAAATATATTGGAGGTTGTATATATCGAATCAAGTTTTACATTTCAAAACGTACTAAAAATTAACAAAAAAAAATTACATTAGAAAAATGAAGTTATTATATCTTCAATAGGCTTACCCTTGTGAGGATTGTGTTTTAAAATTAGCAAAATTAATTAACATAATGACATTATTAAATTTGATTTACTTTTTCGTTCTGTCAAAACTTATTACTAAGGTTTCCATGTCTCTTCTATTCTTTATATTTATTTTAGGTGAGTTTGACAGAGGAAGTGTCTATGTTTATCAAAACCTTCATTGCAAATTTTGATATAATATTACAGTTAATAAATTAATTTTTAGTACGTTTTGAAAAAGAGTACAATAAACTCGAAAGCTTAGCAAACCTAAAAGAGTTTTACTTAAAGGCCAATATTGACTACTAAACCAAAAATATCCGTATATATTACTCACATAGTCACTTAATCCCTTTCTAAGAATATATATATATATATACATTATTTAATCTATACGATCTGATTAACAACCGACACTAGGTTAAATGGGTCGACAATCCCGTTTAACACAATTTAAACGATGATATTTACCTAACAGTTTTTATAGATACTCATATCCATTAACAGATATTAAAAAATGTATGCTATGCATTTTCTGTACAATTCTATACATTTTTGTAATAAATATAAAAATTCTTTTATCTGTTTTTACATCACTTCGACTGTATTTAAAAAATATTTATATTCAATGTAAAATTGCACCAACTCAGTTTTGCGTCGGTTTAGTGAGATTGTGTTGCTCATCCGTTAAATAAGTCTGTCTAAAACTGACTGCCAGAGCTGTGAAATAGACGTTCGATAACCGAGACTTTAATCGATTTTACATTTTTACTTCAAGAAAAGTTCTTAACTAGCAGTTATGCAGTCTAATCTAATCGAAGTAGTTTCTTACAAATATTCTGGTCCTTCGAGCCGGTTCCGTTTCAAGTTTTCTGATCATTTTTTAATTTTATTGATTATTGTAATACTCCACTTAAGTTAATCTCACAATTCAAAGATTTGGCGGCTTGCTTTAGTTTATCATTTCAAAAATCATCAAGTATTCAGCTGTAACGCTATGCGCCGGTCGCTTACTTTTACTAACTGTAACGGAAATATTTAAAATAATTCAAAGATTGTTATGCAATGGTGCAAATAATTTCTGTTAGGTAAAATAGTTTTAAAAAAGGGCAGTTGTCACAATTACATAGCAAATTAAATTTACCATGGTGATTGATCTCGTAATTAATCAATCTACTTTGACCCACTACTATTAAAAAACAATACTTTGTTATCTACAAACCATTAATTCTATTACTTGTTTTGCAAACGCTTCTGAATTCTTTCATTTTTGCAAACTTAGCCCTGCAGAAGTGGCGTTCTGCTTCGTGGCATTCGCAAGCATCTCCGTCGTCGATAAGAAAATTCGTTTGTTTGGCACAAAGATGCCTTTTTCGAACCTCCTTCGTAGAGGGGGTGCATTCTTGGGTAACAAATCTTCCTCGACTGTTGAATTTCATTAGCAGGCTGCGGTTGAAAGCTGGGGCAAGGTTTACGTAGCCTACACCACCGTCTGCAACCAGGTCTTGAAATCGACAGTTTAAATTGCTGATTTTCTGTAACAAAAAACGTTTGTATAATATAAGCAAAGTATAAGGTGAAGTGGGGTAAATGTGATCTACTTTTTGATTAGTTCAACTTTCATTTAATATAACAGTATAAAGAAACGTTTGAAAAACTTATCAAAAAAATCGTATACTTTTTGAACGGTTTTGTATTCATTGTGTAGAAAAAATTTAATAATCTTTAGTGTTAATAATATTGCATGCTCTTTTAAAATCATATCAATATATCCTATTTACCCCAGAGACCGGGGCAAATGTAAAGAAAGTTTACATTTTTGTAGTAAATATTATATTTGATACTCTAGGGTTATTGTATAAAAATGTAATTAAAGCTCTCTACTTGTGTTTTTAGAATTTATTTTGTTGAAAAAATACAAAAGAATTTAAACTTTTCAACAACAATGTCATAACAAAAGAAACAAAAATATAATAAAATTAAACAAACACTCCAAGTTTTATTGTCAACAATCAATGTCAGGATTTATTGGCCATACAAATTTGTTTCCTTGAGGTCGTGTAAATTTATCTATCCACTCATCATTCATCTTTTCTGATACAAGTTCCACATAATGCTTGTTTATCTTCTTTGGGCAATGTTTTCCCAATACCCAACATCCGACATATAAATTCACACTTTTTGTTGATTTCAAATTCTCTTTGTCTTCCTCGTCATCATTTTCAGCTATTTCTATCTCTGGCTATGATTCCAAAAGTGTATCCAGAAACTCTTCGGTGTTATCAGAATCCATGAATATTGGGGACATTGACTCATCGTCTTCGCTGCTGCTAAATGATAATGACCTCGTTTAGTTCTTTTTTTGGGCTTTGCTTTAGCTATCTTATGCATTTTAGTACCGTTTCCTTTTTGTTGAGATTTCTGTTTTAAAACATCAATAGCTTGTTGTGATGTCAATACTTCAGATCCAGGGCATAACCGTTTCTTGTTTTTGGTTGGTGCGTTTGGAAGTTGTTTTACTGTTGATAACAATAAATCTTCAAATGTTGCATTCTTATTTTCAGTTAAACTTGTACATGGAATTGATTTAAGTTCGTCGACTCTGGCAGAGATAGTTTTTACTTTGTCGTAAGTGGTAGTTTCGATTAGAGCATCAGGCGTAGGTTCTTTGTTTTGATAAAACACTTCTTGAGTTACTTTACTTGGTACCAATACTTCATTACCATTTTCGTGTATAGATAATCTGGAATGTTTTATTATCTTCCACTTATTAAGCAAGCAGGGTGGAAATGATGTTTAAGGAATGACGTGACGATTAAGAGGAATAATTCCGCCTTTTTTAAAGCCGTTGATAATTACTTCGGAGTTCATCTGTTTTCAAGTTGTACACAAAAATTGGGAAAATATTTGTTTTGGTAATTTTTGGCCTACATGCTGCCGCTGCCAGGCAACAAGTGTTTCATCCCATTTAACTTTAAAGGACTTAAAAACAGCTAGGTCTAGTGGCTGTAAAAAAGGCTGGAATGGGGTGGCAGTTTTAGAATTATAATATGTTCTCGCATAGCGGCTTCTAACGTCTCGATATTCATATGAGTGGAACGTCTATCATAAATAATTAATATTGGTCTTTCAGATGGAATTAATATTTATAATTATAGTGTTTATGAAGTAATTTTTGAAAATGGCTTCTTCAAACAGCTTTTTTTAAAAAAGCATATTTTAAAGTACTTTCAATAATTATTAATGAATGTCCCTAGAATCTCATAATTAACAAATTATAATTTTTCAAAATCTATTTAAAAGTTTGAATACCCTTATATATTATACCATCGAGTTTTACACTTTCTGAAGACTTTAGTTTTGACAGTTTTTTAACAATAGTAACAATTTGACAGTAAATTAAACAATTTTTTTTTAATTTACTGTTTGTATTTTGAGAACGATTTCCGAAGTGGAAATTGAAACGTCAATAAACGTATTTTTATCTTTAATTGTGGCTTATTCCCATTTAAATAGTACTTCATTTAAAATGCCACAAGAAAATAACTTCAGAACAATATTTTAAACTTCTTGTTTGTAATTTTTCACATTTTTTCATTAATGATAATACTTTTTATTTATGTTATGTAAAATTGAATTTCAAAACTTTCATGTTTCTTAAAAATTGTTCTCAAAGCAATAATTGCTGAGATGTATAAAAAAAAATAAGGAAAAAACTGAATATTCTTCAGTCACTTAATATATTCTTCTTAATCTTCTTAACGTGCCCTATCAAGTCCCCTTGACGTTGGCGATTAACATGGCGAAACTGTCTCTGTCTCGAGCTATTCTAAATAGTTGATCAGCTTTCTTTATTCCTGTCCACTCCCTGATATTCTTCAACCAAGAGGCCTGCTTTCTACCAATTCCTCTGCGTCTTTCGATTTTACCCATCATAATAAGTTGAAGAATATTATATCGGTCTCCCCGTACTACGTGTCCAAAATAGGCCATCTTTCTACATTTGATGTTATCAAGCAGCTTGCGAGCAGCATTTGCTCTCTCAAGGACTGCCACATTTGTCAGCATAGCCGTCCATGGAATTTTTAGTATACGTCTGTGCAGCCACATTTCAAAGGCCTCCAGACGATTAATGGTGGATATTTTTAATGTCCATACTTCGACACCGTATAAGAGGACTGACCAAATGTAGCATTTAACCATGCACTTTCGAAGTTGAAGTTGCAAGTTTTCATTACAGAAGAATAACCTCATTTTTAAAAATGTCGTATGTGCTATCTCGATTTTACATTTTATCTCTTGATCTGGATCTAGTTGTTCAGTAATATGGCAACCAAGATATTTAAAACTGGACACACTTTGAAGTATATGACCATCAACATATAATCGTGCATCTTGATGTGTTAAACGGCTAAACACCATGTGTTTTGTTTTTGAACATCACCTTAACATATTTGTATCGTCTGCATATCTGATTGTATTTATCAGAATTCCATTAACTTTCACGCCCCATTATAAATTATGCAGCGCTTCTTTAAATATTCTATCTGAATATAAATTAAATAAAAGTGGGGATAGTATACAACCCTGTCTGACACCTCTTTGTATTTTACATATTTCTGTTGATTTTCCGTTTATGCAAGCTGTCGCTGGTTGACGCCAGTATAACTTTTCTATGAATCGTATGTCTTGACTATCAACTCCTTTATCTTTTAATATTGTAATTAATTTATGATGCTGTACTCGACCAAAGGCTTTTTTATAGTCAATAAATACAGCAAAGACGTCTTTCCTTTGATCTCGACATTTCTGCAGTAATACATTTAGTGCAAAGAGGGCGTCCCGATTTCCCAGTCCATTTCTGAAGCCAAATTGTGTTTCATCCTGATCTTCTTCACATTTATCTCTGATTCTACTGTGGATGATGCGTAGAAATATTTTCAAAGTATGGCTCATAAGGCTCACTTAATATATGTTTAGTAGCTCACATTGTTTCAAAATGAAGACCACTTTTGAGAAATTATAATTTCTAATGATACTTGAAATCAATTTATTTAAAAAGCTATGTCTATACACTGCCACCCAAATTTGGCGATTTTATGCTGTGTTGTTATTTTTATGGTTCTATAGTAGAAGAAGCGAAAAACTATATTAAATTGTTTTATAATAACTACTATAAAATGTAAAAGTTTTGCATATGGAACTCTAGTTCATAAAATTGTTTAGTAGTAAATATAAAATCTGTATATATAATATCTTCTGGAAATATTTTAAAGTCCAATGACACCTAATAGTAGGCAAATTACAGTAAAAATACCACCTACTGCATATTAAATTGCTGAGTTATTACAACAGAATACACCGACGGGGAAATACCCAGACAAATGCAATTGTTTATTACAGCGTAGTGTTAAAATATATTGTTATAAAATAGTTTATTTCATCATAAATTCCTTACGAGATTTCATCAAATTGAAATTATTGTATTTATTTTTTATACTGGATGGAATTATTAATATTAAAATAATAATACTATAAAATATGAGATATTTCGTTTAACCTTTAAGCGGTCACGGCTTTTGTACCAACAAGAATGGTCGCGCGTATTTCCTAGATACGCTAAATGCTAATTAGTTATTTTAAGATGTGGTAATGAAATATTGTAATATTAATACAAAATACATTCGGTGGAAGATTGATACACTGTATTTCTTAAAATGTTTTATTGAATTTCATTAAAAACAACAACGGTGTCATAAATCCCAGATGTCTCCTAGATATTGCACATTACACACATTATTGTATCGCAGTTTAGCAGTCTTGACAAATATGCTTTGAATGTTCCACACAGATGAATTTCTGACAAATTTCACAGCTGAAGCGCGTGATCCTTGAATGTTTACTGTCTCGATACCTAATTCGACTTTTCTTTTTAAAAGTTTTTCTATGAGCTCATTTTGAAGGAAGTATTGTGTTCTTCGTTCTTCGTGTCCTTTCAAATACAAACAATACAAACTTAAAAGTGTCGACTGCCCAAAAACTTACATTGGTCAAACTGGTAGAACCTTATCAAACATATAGCAGAACACAAAATGGCTTAAATACTCAATAAAATCTACATACAAACTTCACCTTCTAGATTATAATTATTCTTTTATTGGCCATTTTCAAAAACTCCATGTTCAAAATATAGGCCTTAATCTATCTTTATTAGAATATAACAGAAGGTAATGCAGACAAATAGCACTGACACCAAAAATATGAGTTTTGTTGTTGAGTGTAAAGAAATACGAGAACACATAAAAAAAACGGATTAAAAACTGATTTTCTCTTCTTTCTCTTCTTGGTTGCTATACGAAGTAGGGGTGTTGAGGTAGATTTTTTACCGCACTATAATTGCCGCACTCATGACGAGCAGATTTAGATGGTAAGATAGTCTGTTTTTTTATGCAGAACTTACAACAGAAATAAGTTTGCTTACTGATAGTACCTTCAGGTCGTAATATAAGTTTTGGTTCGTAATATACCAAGTTTTTATGTTTTATATGTATAGAATATATTTATAAATCAGAAAATTGTCCTTTAGGCTGAAGTTTAATTTCCGACATATAAGAATACATATTCCTGTAGATTAAGCTGAGCTAATGGCGATTGATGTAGTTAATTATCTAGGTATTTAACCACGTCTTTAACTGGTAGTAGACTGTTGTTTGTGGCACAGTACAGCTAGTGACATTTCACCCTTTTTTAAAGTAAATGTTATCTATAGTGATTTCAAACTGTTGACTTGGATTCGCCACAGTTACAGCTAGCTCTTTAATTTAAGCAAGTGGTTTTTTAATACTTAAGATACTTTCGCGGATACAAAATTTAAAGCCATGGTAACTATGTCATCAGCATATGTAGCGACGACTTTGCATTCTAAGTGGTTGAAAGATCTGATGTGTATATCATATGTATAACTGAAGGGTGGATCCTAGAAGACCTTCGTTTAGAACCCCAGAACATATTAAAAAGAGTTTAGCGAATTTTCCGACCTCCTTTAACTTAAAATAATCGATATATTGGCTAAAATCTTGACAGTGAACTTATAAGATGAGGAAAAATGGATTTAATCTGTGAAATGCGGTATTTTGTTTCGTCAATAAATATAAGTAGTATGGAAAATAATTTGCATTCATTTTAACAATATAAATACTTAACTCATATTTTTAAACATTGTTTTAAAAGTTCATATTAATAGCATAAGTTACTTACCCTTGCTATTAAAGGGCTGTGCATTCTATGTCGTGCTTTGTTGCGTAATTCCCTCGTCGCGCGGGGTCTTTGTCTTCGCCAACAAATAAATTTTTCCGCCCTCATATCATACAAGTAAAAATTTCGTCCTGACGAAATTTTATATAAAATACCTGGAAAAGAAAAATTACAATTAGTTATGCTTTCTGATATAACTAAAAGATGGTGTTATCATTTAAATTTTACCAAAATAATTTTACCAATGCACAAAAAGCGCTTTGGTATATGATAAAAATGTGCAATAGCCAAATTTGCGAAGAATTGGAAATATTTTATTAAAACTAGGTAAGCAACTAATATAATGTAAATATTAATATTTTTATTTTTTTACATTTAGCAGGTTTATTTAGGGTACTAGCCTTGCTGCAATCAAAAATTATTCTAATAGTTATAAAGTACAAAACTGATCGATAACTTGGGTTCAAATTTATGAGTAAATCGAGTTGATCTATTACGGAGACAGACACTACCGCGAGTTACGACACTGGATTCTACAGTTTCTTCAAATTCCAGTATACCAGAGGTATTGTTCGTATTTTGAAAATACAATAATTTTTAAAACGCTACTTTTTGAATTCATCGTTATAATTGGCGCAGTCAGTAGGATACGTGGGGATCAGAAAAGAATATTTATACATCAAGTAATAGAACTTTATCGGTTTTTGGTGTTTCAACATCGTAATAAGTATTTGCATCGAATCTCTACCTTACAGTGGTACCCAACTAGAAGGCTGCTACCTTCCTAAGAAAAACAAAAGTTCGGAGATGAGAACCGGGTGCTTCAGAAAACTGTTCAACAAAATGAAATAATGATATGATTGACCTTGAAACATATGATATACCAGATGTTTCACCGGGTTAAAGAGGTGACATTGATATTAATATAGCACCTTTCGAAAACCATTTACTCTTAATTTAATTAGGCAGATGTAGAATAATTTATAGTAGACATACGGTTATTGTGATTTATGAAACGAAGGTACAAATATCTTTATTTATAAAACTAATAGAAAAACTTGCATATATACTTTGCAATACATTGCATATAACTCCCTTGGGACAGCATCAATCACACTCGTAGTAATTATTCTAATTCTGATTGTTTATCTACTATCAACAGCTAGTCTACATTTTTGTCTGTCTTGCTCTATGACTGTGAAAGCTGGACAATGGATGAACATAAAAAATACTAGATGCCTTTGAGTTTGCATATAGGATGTTTTAAAATGTTTGTTTCTAGATTATGCATAAACATATCTGAAAGCAATCTGCTTAGAGCAATTCCCATGAAAGTCTTAAACTGTTATTTGTATACATTTGATTATTAAATTTAAAGTAGTCCTAATTTCTACAAATTTCGCTATGTAAAATTTCAAATGTATTGATTGGATTTGTAATAGTATGGTCTAAAAGATCTTTTTCTAGAACAAAAGTTTCTGCAGGCAGAATACTGCAAAATTTTTATGTCAAATGAAATTAACCTGAAGTTATAGGCTAATTAAAAATTTTATTAATTGTAGTTCTATTGTCTTTTTTACGGTAAATTTAGCTAAAAATTTAGTGTGTTCTAAAATAATCTCTAACAATTTTTTTTAATTTTATGTGACGGAGCTGTATAAAAAGAAACTAAAGCTCTTATTAGGTAAATAGGTTTGTGTTTCTTAATACAAGATTATGATTTAGGGAGTTGTGGATTCGTAATATTAAGGTAGTTCTGTTCTGTTCAATTTAGTATTGATATTAAATTTTATAATGCCAGCTTAATTTGTTATTATTTACTTTTTTCTATCCATTTATTTTTGATTTTCTATCGATTTATTTTTAATTGAAATATTTGTTTGGTTCTCTCTGTAACAGGAAATCAAAAGTTTTCAGTTTTTTATTATTTGGTAAAATGAACATCCCTCCAGTAAGGGTCAAATCTATCACCTATTTAAAACATACAGAATAAGATTACAGGAAAAAAGAAAATATGTTAACAATAGTCTATTAGTTATGTATGTTGCTAATTGCATAAATATTGGAACCATGCAAGTTCGGAACAGCGACACCTGGTGTCGTAAATCAGCAAAATTTACTGCGCTTTCATGTTAGATCGAGGTTACCGGATAACTGTCAAGGACGTAGCCCCAAAAAAGAATAAGAAGAAAAAGTAAGATTGAGGTTATGTCGGTATGTTATTAAAAGGTAAACGTGGTATGTAGTGTAAATACAAATAAATATATTATTAAATTACAGCATTACTGTTAATATGGATGCAATAATAAAAACTGGATTTGAGAAAGTAAATCACCGAATAACTTTTCAACCAAGCACTGAGTCAAATGGGAAAGCTTTAGTAGTGGCAAATGTCAAAGAAGAATGGAAGAATTATGTGGAAGAATTAAGAAAAATAAATTACCATAAATAATGCTAATGCATAAATTAGCAGGTTAAGCCCATGATATCATCATATTGGTTTGAACAATTAATTCTTTCCCTGTAAACTTTTGGACAGCGAATATATCTTAATGCATCTTCAGAAAAACTTGAACTTGATGCATTTTTGTAAACTTCAAAAAGATAAAATTTAAACATTAAACTTGATTTTTGGGTTAAAATGAACTCTAAGTGAGTGTTATGAAACTAAAATTTACACTTAAAAGTGAACTTTTATTTATTATTTATTTCAAACTGACTTTAAAATCGGGCGAAAGAATGATGCATAATTTAGGTTATGTTACTTATGCTTTTTTATGATATAAATCCACTTTGCACTTTTTAGTAATTTGTGCTTCGAAGTTGGAAACGAATAAAACTTAAATTGACAATTTTTTGTTGTATTTTTACAATTTATAACACAGCATTTCCTAAATCCCATTTTCTTTAGTGACAGAAGGTGTAAATAAACAAACGAATATGAAATATGACAACTGACAATATGAATTTATGAAATCTATAAAATTTGCAGTAAAAAATGCAAGATTTCTCCGCTACTCGCGCACGATCGTTTCTCGTATCACATCCAAGTACTTGCACGTCACCAATAAATAAATGTTCTCAAACACATTTAACAAAAGTTTTTACTAATTAACATCCTAGAAGAATAAAATGCTTTAGTGCTTGAGCACAAACTAAAATAATGTCTTTCCAATTTAGCAGAAGATATATTATTGGAATATATTAATCATAAAATAAAAATTACAGGTAATTTTATTATTTGCAATACGTGCCAACTATTGGCTTTTGTTAGGTATAGCTACATGTTAAGGTACTTGTTAACTTTTCCGAATTACCAATTACTTTGACAATGACTGGTAAATAATCTTTGTTTTCAACAAAAACAGTTAGAACTACCGCCAATTAAACATTTATGCATTCTTTACAGGATGTACGTAAAAACAATACTTTTATTTAGCGGTATAGTAAGTTTTTTCTAAGTAACGGATTTAAGTCATAGTTAGAGAGACACACATACAGCACATTGTAATGAGAACAATTTTTAACCAAAATGTTTATTTTAAGTTAAAAAAAAAATTATCAATATTTGTTTGATCTGGGAGTTCTTTTTCTGTTTCGAAAACTTTGTTATTGTGAAGAAAACTTGAAATGAGACAAACTGATTGATTTTTTTTGTACGTAAAACAGCGAGGTTATATTTTTAGTAAAATCACAGAGAGAAAAATAAACGTCGTGTTGATTCTCTTTGTCAACCATTTTCCATCGACTTCTGAATGTAGGTCTCTCAATTGCTTCCATCTTTTTCTATCCTGCGCCAATCTAATCCACTGTTTGCCTGTCACTGCTCGTATGTCATCTACTCATATTTTTTGAGGTCTTCCCATGCTTCTTGTTCTTGTTGTCGTCCTTGTTCTCCATGTCACACCATGTATACACCCTTTTCTTTAAGTTTACAGGAATAGAAATGTTTTTCAAGATATATGCTAGTTTGCCGAAAGCGCCTCATGCCAGTAGATATACATAATGTTCAACATTTTCTATGGTATGTACAAAATATGGTTTTTTTAGTACAGCTGCCCAATCTGATTTTATTTTTAAATTAAAAAAAGAGCAATATGGAATCTTTTTGGCATCAGTAAAATAACACATTGCAGAAGCTACTTCAAAAATCACGGGATTTTAACTTTTCCTTTTTTATATATTTTAGAAACTGTTTGCCTAATTCTAAACACCTACATGTTTTTCCAGGAAGACCTAATTATTACGACTCCACCAGAAATTTAAGCTAATGCATATTTACCGATCCCGTCCACTGAGTTAGTACAGAAATCCATATTATGTTCGGCAAAATAATTATAAAACCATCTTACTTTGCAACTTAAATCTGCAACTTTTTTCCTTAAATACCGTAAAATGACAAAAGGCTATCTATCTAAAAGACCATATTATTTAGTGAACGAGTTTCTTAACGAGTAACTAAGAAATTGCAGGAGCTTTATGTACAAATAACCAAAGTATTTTTATGTATATTTGTGTATTTTTATTTTGTGATATACAAAATTTGTATTTGACGATTTATGTAATTTTAGTAAATTTTAATTTTTTTTTATTTACTAATAATAGTCGCTTTAACCACCTGGGTCATTAGCGACATTAGTTTACATTAGTTACTACAATATATTAAATTATATAAAGATGTTTCTTTTAGAAATCTAATTAAGATTTTATTATTTAAATGTTCACCTAATACTGTTTTTAAGTCACTGGAAATATTGTTATTTTGTCTGTTAACTGTATATTTTCCACATTCTGTTAGGAGATGTTTAACAGTAATATTGACTTGACAGTAATCACACACTGGAATGTCTTCTTTACTTATTAGGTGCTTATGAAAAATATTGGTATGACCTAATCGAAGTCGAGAAATTTTGACTTGGTCAGCTCTTTTTAAGTTTACTAGGCGCCACGGTTTCACTGTCGATTTAATTTCTTTTAATTTAGATTCCGATAAGTTCCACTTATTTTGCCACGCACTAATCACTTTTTCTTTAACGAACTGTTTTATATCACTGCAGATAGTCTTTGACACTATTATAGCTTGATCATTTTTGGTAGCTTCTCTTGCTTGGAGGTCTGCGTTTTCATTACCTTGTATTCCCGTGTGAGATGGAACCCACATAAATTTGACTTCTGAACCAGATTCTTGTAAGGCAGCAAGTTCTTTCTTGAAAAGTAAGGCTATAGGGTTCTTAGTATATAGTTGACCGATTGTTGTTAAGGAATTTAGAGAATCTGTGATAATGACGGAAGAAGAATGGTTTGTACTTTTGATATGAATGAGGAGGGCTTGTAATATTGCATATATTTCTGCTGTGTATATAGAAGTGGCTGGCATTAATTTAAATTGGGAAGAGGAATATGGAGTGACAAATGCTGCTCCTACGTCATTTGCAGATTTGGAAGCATCTGTATAAATGCAAAAACTTTTCCCGTAAGTCTCGAGTTCCTTTAAACATGACTGTCGGATTACAGTGGGTGATGTATCTGATTTGTTATATTGGAGTATCGTCGTATTGATTTCGGGAATCATGATTAACCAGGGAGGTGGAGTTTTTACATTTGAAGGAAAGAGGTCAGAAATTTGGAGTTGTATATCTTTTAAATTTCTTCGAACTCTTTCGTAGAATGGTGGATCGAACCTACTTTTGTTATAAGCTTCTAGGTAACGGTCCGTAAATGCATTTTGAAATACTGGGTGGAATTTGTTGCTGGCGACTGATGCTGCATACGAAAGGCATAAATAATTTCTTCGTAGATTAAGAGGTGGCTCTCCTGTGAGGCATTGGAGATTCTTAACTGGTGTGGTTCTAAATGCACCTATGGCAATGCGAAGTGCTGTATTCTGAATGACTTCAAGTTGCTTAGTAACATGTTTTTTAGCGGACCACAATGGCCACATAATCTATTTTTGATCTAACGAGTGACTTATAAATATTTAATAACGTGGTTTCGTCGGATCCCCATTTCTTATTTTATAATGTTTTCATTACATTTAATCCATTTTGGCAAGACTTTTTTATTTCTTAAATATGTTGTTTTCATGTTAGTTTTTGATCAAATACCATTCCGAGAAAATTAATTTTTTCTGAGAATTTGAGCGGCTCGCCATACAGTTTTAAAGATGTTCTCTGTGGCCGGTGCCTTCTTGAGAAAAGCATGCATTTTGTTTTTAGTGGGGAGAATTGCACGCCTACTGACATTGACCATATCTCTAATTTATAAATAGATTCTTATAAGTGTTTTTGAATCATTCTCATATTCTTGCCCTTTGCAAATAGAACCAGATCGTCGGCATATAGTCTTCCCTTAACTAGCGGGGAGCAGTGATCTAGTATATCGTTGATAGCCACGAGAAAAAAATTGGGCTCATAACTGACCCCTGAGGTGTTCCGTTTTTCTGATTTTTTTTTGATTAAGTGGAATTATCGGCGCGAACAGAGAAAGCTCTTGACTGAAGAAAGTTTTCTATGAATAGCATATTACCCCTGATTCCCCATTTGTGTAATTTTGATATAATATTAAATCTCCAAACCGTGTCGTATGCCTTGGTGATATCGAAGAATACTGCGATGGTCTCTTGATTATTTGCAAAACCTTCGTGTATCTCTGACTCTAAATCTACTAAGTTGTCTACGCATGATCTATTTTGTAGGAAGCCGCTTTGCTGAGGAATTAAAAGTTTTTCTTGTTCTAAGTACCACAACAATCTTTTGTCTATAATTTTTTCTAGAACTTTGCATGCTACATTATTGAGTGATATAGGACGGTACTAGTCTATTAAATTTTAAATTTATGTTGGCATTTTTCTAACTATTCGTAAGCTCTGTCCATAAAATTGTACAATTTTCAGTGACAATAAAACATTTTTTTTTTATTTCTATTTATATTTATATTAAGTCAGTTTTTAATTTAGTCTTGTCAATTATAGTGTGTTTAAAGAATGTTTTCTTTTAAAATAATTATTTTCGTAATCACCACAAATAATTTATCAATTTTAAACCTTAGACGTGAGAACGATATGCAATTTGTGAACCAAAAATTGAGTAGGCGTACATTTTTTACATATTCTAAGCCTTGCTGTTTGATATGTGGATGTGGATGTTAATACCTTTTTATAAACAGATAGTGTCAGTTTTAGGTGCAACAAGAACTAGTCCAGTAAGTAGCTTACAAGCTCTGGCTAATGAACTGCCCTTAAGCCAACGAAGAAAACTCCTATCACAAAATTACGTTGCCAGAATTTCAGCAAACAACAGCAACGTAACCTCAACAATACTTTGCAGAACAAATATATCGTCCGATCTTTATAGAAACATTGCAATAAAAAAAACTACCATTTCCTGAACGAATAAAACATATTGGTCTTAATTTAGAACAGTTCAGTTTTGGATGATCAAATCTCCAAAAATCGACACGTCTCTAAAAGAACTCCCGAAACATTCCACACATCCTGTCCTTATACAGCAAGCTTATAAAAATATAATATCCAAATACCCAACAACCCATCAAATATTCACTGATGCTTCCAAATGTGATGAAGGACATGCTGCAGCCTACATCTACGAAAACGTCAAGTCTACCATACGAATCCCAACAAGTTGTTGTATATATACCGGAGAACTTACGGCAATTCACCAGGCTATGAAAAAATGTGGTTCTATCAATGAAAGCAAATTTGTTATCATCACCGATTCAATGAGCGCATTACTTGGAATAAAACAGCTATATACAACTCACGCCATACTACTCAAGATCAAAGAAGAGTTATCTTACCTACAGAGTCAACAAAAAGATATTTCCTTCATCTGGGTACCTTCCCATATGGGAATAAGTTGTAATGAGGAAGTGGACTTCCTGGCTAGCAATGCAACCATCGACCAAAGTATTCCTATCATAAATCAAATGCCTTGGACTGATCACAAAGTTAATATCAAAGCCAACATGTACAGAGCGTGGCAAACTACTTGGGATCATACTGCCAACAAACTTAAAGAATGTCTAAGTCAAGTAGGAACCAAACTCATCTTACCAAATAATAGAAAAGACCAAGTCATTATCAACCGACTCCGAATAGGACATACTTTCCTTACCCACAAGCATATCTTCAACCAGGAGGCTGCTCCGATGTGTACCAAGTGCAACACTCAGTTGTCAGTGAAACATATAATTGTTGAGTGTACTAGGACGAAAGAATCGCGTGTGCCCTTAGTGACAATTTAAAAAGTGTACTAACGTCAAATTTACACGCTTTATTAGGTTTTCTTAAAATGACTAAACTATATACGAGATTGTGAAAAATATTTTTTTTTATGTAACAATATGTATCTTACTGTTTGTGTATGTCCCCCTGCTAATGCGGGTATATTTGTTTAAATAAAAAAAAATAGTGTCACACTGTCAATTAAGATTGTTCAGTCCTTAGTTACATTATACGATCTTTTTTTATAACTACTTACCATCTGATTCATCTGTTGTTACTACGTTGGAACCATTGACGTGAAGATACCCATGTGATAGTTCATTGTATATTTTGAGTTTTGTTACTGGTCCGAAACAGTTATGATTGCAACGACCATGCTCATGGGATTCTTTGACGATCAAAATCTATAACAATAAGAAAAAATATTCATCGGTTTATATCTACTGATTACATCTCAACAATTGTAACATGGTTGATGAAAAAAATCTTATTTGCGCCAAGTAAACATTTTGCGATGTACGCGCAGAGAAACTTATAATAAAGACATATATATATATATAATATGTATGTATAATATATATTTATAATAAAGACAATTAATGAAATTAACAAGAACAACAAGACCAGAGTATATTGTCAATAGAAAAAACAAAACGCATAGAACTAAAAGGAAGAATCTGCCAAAGAGACTCGCTCACCCCATTGTTATTCAATATGGTGATGACTCAAATAATTTACCAAGTAAGAAAACGACACGGATACCACATGGGAGCGCACAAAATCACGATACTATGCTATGCCCATGATGCAGTAATAATTGCTAATAACGAAGATGACCTACAAAGGCAGCTCCACTCCTTCAATATCACAGCAAACAAACTTAATACGAGAATATCAGTAGAAAAAACTAAATGTATAGATCAGTAAAGAGCCGCTTAGATACAAACTAGAAATAGACGGCAAAATTGTAGAACAAGTAATGAAATTCATTTACCTAGAAGTAGAGATCACTAATGACAGGGATATAAGAACAGAGACTACAAGGCAAGCATCAAAAGCGGCAAGAGTAAGTGATTGCCTCAGAGAAACCATATGGAGAAACAAATATCTGACCACGAAAAATGAAAGTATACAAGACAGCAGTAAGACCAATCCTAACATAATGTAGCGGAGATAAGGACCGATACCAGAAAGACGAAACAACAAATCAATGATATCGAAATGAGAGTATTAAGAGCAATAGCGGGCATATCATTAATAGACAGACAAACCAACAAAAGTATACGCGAAGAGTGCAAAGTTCAAAATATTAACAGAAGAATAAAAACAACAAAAAAAAAAGCCTGTAACGAAAATGTAAACCGATTGGGACCAGATATATTAGCGAACATCTGTAAAAACAACAAGCCGTATAGCAGAAGACCAGTTGGAAGGCCGCCAAATAGGTGGAAAGATAATGTACAGTCAACAACAACTGAAACAGAATAAGAGGCAGACAAACAGGAGTAATCCTAGTCGCACGAAGAAGAAGAAGAACAAGAAGAAGGTTTTAGTATGCATCAGAATTAATACGAAAAATACAAAACTCCAAAAACTAAGTTTAAAAAGCTAAACAGATAAACTTATTTTTAGAGTAAAGATTAGGGCCCTTAGTGCTTATTTCAAACCTAGAGCTTCTCACATAATAATTTACTTGCTTTCTATATACATATACATTTGATAAACTAAAAATAAAAAAGCTTGAAGAGAAGCAACAATAGTTATTTTAACACGTTTTGCTTTTAAAAATAGGTAGCAAAATAAAAGGAAAAATGATGTAAAATAGGTACTCGTATAAACAGCTCTTTAACTAACAAACAAATTGTACCTCAAGCAACAAAGAACTAGAAAATACTTAAAAACCTGTAGAAGCTTTAGTCATTATCCGATATATAATACTTTTAATCTGTTATACTTGAAAGTTAGGTTAAAATCAGATTTAATTGGACCACGCAAATTGTTGCAATTGGAGTGGAAAGAGCCACCAACTGACTTATCGATTTATTTTTAGCAACGACAGACGTAATATCAATTCCTTTTGTGTAACCGAAAGTGCAGCGTCAATTAAAAAGTTGCACAAAAGTTACAAATCAGTAAAAGCAGGTCGCTGTAAGTTGTAACGAGATCGGCGATTATATCTTTTGTTTATTGGGCGCCATGTTAGCTGAATAACCGACAAGTGGCCTTATAAGTAAAACAATTATAATTACGATGGTTGATGCCGCGAATGGCAAAAGCGGAGAATGTACCGTGCCACGGCTCACAGGTGAAATGGATGGTTAATTGGGTGTTGCACTCTTTGGGGGAAACCATGAAAGGTGAGAGATATGTGCGTTTGGTGGGAAGGCTGCGTCAAGAATGGCGCCATCAGTCTACGATAAGAAAGTTTATAACAATACGGAAGTGGATTAAGAGAATATGTTAATATCTCTTATGTCTGTTTAAGCAGCAATTTTTTATTATTGTTATTCAATATGGTATATCATTTAGCAACCAACACATAAATTTAATTTGTTGCTATTACCGATGGGTGGAGCTTTAACTGAATAAAAGAAGCTATAGCATTGATCAGAAATGGGAAAATATAAAAGCAGCAATAATTGAAACAGCATAATGAAAACAAAGCATGTGGTGTTCGTGTGTATCAAAGTATAAAAAATGCTTATTAAAAGCTTAAAACTTTATTTAAAGAAGATCTGTTCGGAATTAAATCATTCCAAGTTTTTAAAAACATTGTTTGGCCACATTAAAAATACACTAGAAGGACATCAGTAATAAAAAATCCTCGTGGAATTTACAATCGTGGCTATGCAATCTCCGTGAATGGTTTGGATGCGGTTCAATTGAACTATTCAGGCGTGTAACTAACAAAATTACAATTGCCAGACTGATTTACAATCTCTGATAGGAGCGAAACTTGAATAGCTTTAACCTATTGTCCAACAGTTTACAAATAAGTTGTGGTAATAAATTAAAAAAATACATATATCCAGAAATTGTCTAAGAATAAAAATGTTTGGATGAATCAATTAAGAAATAAACTCAAATCTATTTCTTGACACTAAACGTCTATCACATTTTATAAAAAAAAACCGCAAAGAAAGTGGACTTGGTTATCACCAGACGGAAAAACAAGGCACGAAATAGATTACATCATGTGTAACAAGAAAGGTATCGTAGAAGATGTAACAGTAATAAATAATGTCTCTCTGGGTAGTTCACAGAATGGTTAGAGCTGAACTAAGGATTAAGTATAGCAAACGTAGAATTAACTTCGATACAAATAATAATACGATACAAATAGACACAGAAAAGCTAAAAGTCGATAAAGAAAAATATGCTAGCAAATTAAAAACCGCCCAAGCACTGAATCTAGAACAACTCAGCGTTAATAAAATTAACTCAGTTATAACAAAAGAACTATTAAATGCTAGCTCAGAAGTAGCAACCCGCCATAACAACAAAAACACCAAAATAAGTGCAGAATCGAAGAATATGCTGAAACAATGAAAAGAGCTGCTGTCACTAAACAAAAGAAATACCACAGTATACAAAGAACTTAATCGAGCCATACGAAAACAGATAAAACACGATATTAAAAAACATAAACAAGAACATATAGAAAGAGTGATAGAGAAAAATCGAAGTCTGAAATATACCAAACCGAAATTAGGAAAGAAAAATATATAATATAAAATACTATAAAAAATTAACAAGGCCAACTAGAAACAAGCAAAGCTCACATATCAAACATAGTTAAAAACTTCTATACTGAGTTATACCGCTCAAGAAACGATCCCCCCGACTCTTCAAAGCAAAATCTGAAAAGACAAATAACAAACGTAAATTCTGAAGTAATGCCCGAAATAAGCGAAGTAGAAATACAAAATGCAGTTAAAGAAATGGAAAGGAATAAAGCACCGGATAATGATGGAATTCTGGCAGAAATGTTGAAAGAAGGCGGAGAAGAAGTCATCAGGTACCTAAAAATACTTTTTAATAAATGCCTATTTGAAGGAAACATACCAAAGAAATGAAATACTGCTAACACAATATTAATACACAAAAAAGGGGACAACACAGATCTGAAAAATTATCGTCCAATATAACTACTATCACAACTTTATAAAACATTCACAAAAATAATTACAAATAGATTGACAACAAAGTTCGATGTATATCAACCAGTAGAGCAAGCCGGATTTAGAAAAGGGTTTAGTACATGTGACCATCTTCACACAATAAAGGTCCTAATAGAAAAAGTTAACGAATACAATTTACCAATCTGTTTAGCATTTATAGACTACGAGAAAGCTTTTGACAGCATAGAATTATGGGCTATTGAGGAAGGACTGGTCAACAGCAGAATAGATTCTAGATATAGGATATTAATACATAATATATATTAACACGCTGAAATGGTAATCACGATGGATAACGGAATGAAAACGAGGCCAATAAAAATCAACCGAGGAGTAAGACAGGGAGACACCATATCTACAAAACTATTTACTGCCGCACTTGAAGACCTCTTTAAATTATTAAATTGGGAAACGAAGGGACTATCGATAAACGGACAGTATTTAAACCATCTATGATATGCAGATGACGTAGTACTAATATCCGACAGCTGGAAAGAACTGAAGACGGTCATCGATGAACTTCATACGGAATCCATAAAAAAAGGACTGAAAATGAATATGAGTAAAACTAAGCTAATATCGAATAAAGATGATCAACCGACGATAACCATCCAAGGAACAAAAGTGGAACATTTAGAAGAATACATATATCTGGGTCAGAATATCAAGGTAAACAAAGAAAACCAAACTACCGAAATAAGCAGACGACTAAGAATGGGATAGGTCACATTTGGAAAACTCTCATACATACTGAAAGACAAAAAGATACCCCAAAACCTTCGTACCAAAGTGTTCGGTTCTTGTATCCTTCCCGTTCTCACCTACGGAGCTTAAACCTGGACATTCACAAAAAAGAATATGGACAAGATTCGAAAAACTCAGCGAGCCATGGAACGATAGATGCTTGGTATCTCACTAATAGATCGGCAAACGAACGAAGCAATCCGGAACAAAACAAAAATAAAGGACGCCGCGAAACAAGCAGCTAAATTAAAATGGAAATGGGCTAGACACAACGAACGTCTCGAATACGGTAGATGGAACAAAGAAGTCGGAAACTGGCGACCGTACGATGCGAAGAGACCAAGAGGAAGACCTCAAATGCGCTGGAGCGACGATATCAAAAGAGTCGCAGGATCAATGTGGAAACGCCTAGCACACAACAGGGATGAATCGCGAGAAATGGGAGAGGCCTTTATTCGACAATTCGGATAGAAAAAGGGCTATAAAAAAAACGTCTATCATAATCCATACAAAAATTTCGACTAACACTGAACAATTTTCAGCCATCATCAAAGGCGATACAACTCTTCGTGAGACTTTGCCGCGTTAACTATTGTCTTCCATATTTGTTTGTTTTGTGCCTCTATTTCCCATTGCCACACTCTCATTTTCTCCAGATCATATATGACTCCATATTTTCTAGGTCGTATTACAGATCTCATTCCATCTGGACTCGTTTGATTCTCATATTTTCTGTTTTTTTATCATTTTATTGTTTTGATCAGTTCAGTTATTAACATTCAGGAGGTCTTCAAAATATACAGCACATCTTTCTGTTCTTTTAGTTTTGGCGGTCAGCATTTCTCCATTTTTATCTCTTACGAAATTCGGTGTACTTATATTAGAGCCTCCCTTATATAGTCTTACTTATTTGTGGAATGTTTCACTTTGATTGTGTGTATATTCACCTGTTTAGTATAGATATTGTCTCTTTTTTGCCTTAATGTTTCCACCTGCGGCTCCTTTTCTCTCTCTCTATCTCTCCCTTTTTCTCTGTTAGATTGTGTACGCTTTTTATCTGATTGGTTCGGCATAGAATGCAGTATCCTTTTGTTTGTTTCATGGAAATTTTGGAGTTCTTTTTTGAATTTTTTTTGTGTTTACTTATTTCTTCCGATAGATTTCTTTGCTGCTTCAGTTATGGTCCTTTTTGTGAAGTGTTATTTGTTGATCTAGATCTTCACTTTTATTTTTATTTTTTTTTTATCATCATCATTCTTGCTTTACAAATATAATTGTTTTATATAGTTTTATTTTTATGAAATGAAAAAGACAGCAAATATTTGATTTCACGCAAACAGCGCCTATGTATCTGTTGATACGTATTTCGACCTAATAGGTCTCATCAGAACAGTTATTCATAGGTGTTCTCAACGTGAAAAATCAATATTTCATTTTATTCGGATATACTCTGTGTGAGTATGAGAAACACAATTCGCTATGGATTTCTGCTTAGTTGTAAAGACATGTCGTGGAATGCAAATTTTAGATTCCCCATGTCCCTTTTAAAATCCTTTATCAACGTCTGTTTGCCTTGCAATTTTTAGAAGGCTCAAATTATGAGCAGAAATCTGAATTGTGTTTCGAAACTATTTTACGGATTTTTTTTTATTTTTATATTCCTCGATATAATACAACGAAACGTCACCCTGTACTCTTGGCTCAAGAATACCGTCACTGTCGCTGCCTCCTGAACGAACGACGCACGCGATTCGCCTTGCTTACCAAGTAAGTAAAGAAACGATAACATTTACCTCTGTTCTTTAAACATGCTTCTCTTTTTATCTCTTCACATACCTGTCCTTGGTATGAAACCCTTTTTACTTTTTTTTAATTTTTTATAAGAGTTCACGAAGTTGCTTTTATGTTTTTCTCTTTTTTTTTCTAGGTGTATTTTCTTCTCTTCTGTTTTCAGTCTCTTCTATTCTTCTTTTATTTGTCTTGTTCTGTTTCATTGTTACACTCGCCAATTTTATTTGTTATTTTGCGACATTTTTTATCATACTATTCTTTGTATTCTCTCAATACCCAGTATCAAATTTCCAGTTTCTTGTTTAACATTTTTACATGGTTCACATTCTTTCTAAATATCTTCATGCCTTTCCGAATTTTGAAATTGTCTATTTTTTATCTTTTATTGATTTCTTTTACGTAAGCTATTTAGTTACCCAACTAAGAAAAACTGTGTGAATGAGCATATAAAAACTGGTGCTATAAACTGACACCACTGGTCAATAGATATAACAGATTTTAACTTAGGATTATCGTTTTAATATTTAATAGTATATTTGAAAATATGTACTTACCATTATAGTAAACAAATAGAAAATAGCCTTTCCTGGTTGTTTTAATATCCTGAAATAAACAGAAACACATGTCAGTTACTTGGACGTGCTTGAAAATTACATTGATATCATATCATTATGTGAAACTAATAAATAGAACCCTCTGTGTTCTAATATATTATAACTAATAGACCAGTGAATAAATACCAGTAACAGAAATAATTGCTATACAATTATCATGTAGAAGCAATTAAATTTAGTAAAATTTACCTTTCGGTAATATAAAAATGGATATCATTATTGGTTTTTTAATATATTTAAATAATTGTTCAACATTAAATCACTCACAGAAAGGTAATACACAAATAAACAAGAAAAAGAAACAAACGCTATTCCACTATCGAATATGCTATACGAACACCTTCTTTTGCAGCGTATTTACTGGTGAAGCTATTGCAATTTTAAAAGCACTTAAATTTTGTCAAAAATATACAGATAATAACCTTCTGTTTACCTCAGATTCATTATCAGTACTCCAAAGCATCAAACAAATCTATCCAACACATAAAATCATCCAAAACATAAAATCTATGCTTCATTACTAACAAAACAAAAATGTAAATATTCACTTCCTCTGGATACCATCACATATAGGTATTTCTGGTAATGAAAAGGTTGACGCCTTAGCGGTTAAAGCAACCTCAAATGAAAGCATCGATATAATTAAACAAATTCCAGTCACAGATATCTACCTTAACATTAAACAATACTGTACAGAAGTTTGGCATCGATGCTGGGATTCAAATAACTCAAATTTTAAAGTAATTAAACCCTCTATCGGTGTCCGGCTCCAACTTCCAGAAAAAAGAAGAGAACAGGTTGTTATAAATCGCCTAAGAATTGGTCATACAACATTAATCCATCAACACTTATTAACGAAGCAGCTACCACCAGAATGCTCATACTGTAAATGCCAAAAAACAGTCCAACACATACTTACAGACTGTCCACTTTACTTATATGAACGAAGCACCAACAACATTTCTGAAGGACCTTCACGTATCGTTTTCTATGTGTTTTGGTTCTATTAGTTCCTTTACCTTCGTTCTTTGACCTCTTATAAAGCGCCATATTTTCTTTTGCAGACTGTAAAAAGGATGTTCCATTTTTTTAGAAAAACATTCCCAGTGATCTTTTTTGATTTTTCTTACAACTGCATGTATTTCATTTCTAACTGTCTTGTAATTATGGTATGCCGCTTGAGTTTTGGTTGACATATATTTCAGGTAACTTTTTTCTTTTCTTTACTTTACAAATATTTGATATTAAATAGAATTAAAAATATAAGTAGTCACGTAACAAATTTCTTTCTATTAACAAATTCCCTGGTCTATTATTTAGTCGTCGGTGTTGATTTACACTAGATTGAATATCAAAACAGTTTTTAACCACACTTCTCACATTATATTGATGTCAGATTAAACTAGAAGGATTTTAATGAATCCAATTAGAACTGGTGCTAATTTATACATTTGTTACTAATTTAGATGAATGAAAATTAAAACCATTTTTCGAAATTTGTAATCTTCTTGTTTTACTACCATTTAGATAATTTTTATGGCGTTTATATTCAAATATAATATATAGAGCTATTAGTATAATATCAGCTACTCGTAATGGGGAATGTACGTTTTAGCGTATCATGCTAGTTAATATTGGAAGGTTTAGAAATTAGAATGAGATAATTCGATATTTGGAACCTTATAGCAATCAACAAAATTAGATATGTGGCACAATTTATAATATGCTACTAAAAAGTACCCGCGTAAGTTTTAAACACGGATTTTTCTCATAACATTCTATGATTTTCTAACATATAAAAGAAATGCTAGAGAGTAATTACAATGTTTGTTCTTAAGATGACAAGAACATTTTAATAACCAGTGTACACGATAAAAGCTACGCGAAAAACAATTGTGGGACACTAAAATAATAGTGTAGGTAAAAAAGTTTTATTAGCATGTTTCGTGTAGAATGAACTGTTCACTCAGAAACAACGATTGAAACGATCGGCGATTTTAAATGTCAGTTAAGCACGCGAAATCAATGCTCAATAAAATGGCCGGCCACTATGGAGTTTTCATATCTAGTTCCTAGTTTTTACAAGTTATAGCATGAAATTTTAGTTTTGAATTTTGGCAATAAATATGAGGCATTTGAAATAAGCTTAAGCCGGGATCGGTACCGTGGTGAGAAAAAATCTCACTTTTTACTATTTCCTATTATTTTTGATAATAATTTTTTTAACGTCTTGGACTTTCAGCAAAGCCTCAGAGCCTTTGAGTGGTGGGACGATGACCTTTATTGTTTAGTGACAATCGATATCTAGTGGGTGACGGACGGTGAGAAAAAATCTTTACACGGGGCTCTTTGCGTACGTAAATTTGTTAAGTTAACGGTTTGTCACAAAAACTTGATTGAAAAGAAAAATAGGTAAGATTTAAAGTAACATTTTTAAGAATACCTAATATTAACAATTATTATTACATTTAATATACCTACTTTTTATTTATTTATTTGTTGTTTTATGGATATGTTATTCGTTTTAAATATAATCTATGCTTATAATTTAAATAAATTTCTTTGTTTCCAGAATGGATATTTTCGACATTTAAACCAGGAATCAACTATTAAAGTGGTACGAAGAAGTAGAAGCAGAACCAAGACTCAGAAAATTACGCTTCTGCTGCACATAGCATTCATGAGACGGACACAGAGCAGTCATAAAACGATGAGAATTTTGAATTATGTGACGCAATTGACGAACCTATACCAATAACTACAGTGCCTCAAACTTTCCTCAATTTATTGGCAAAAACGGAACAGTTTGTTTAAAACATAAAATGACAAAACTTGTATCAAAAATAAAAAGACGAAATACTGTTATTCAACTTCCAGGTGTAAAAGCAGTAGCATCATAGTGTTGTACTGTTCTGAAAACTTGTTTTTCTGATAGTACTAGATAGTCTAGAAAATATCGAACAACATACAAATAAACAACTTGCGGTTACGCGGAAATCGTATAAACTAGAAAATGATTGTCCGGCAACAAATTTCCATGAAATATGTGCATTTATTGGGCGTCTATGTAAATAGTTATAATAAATTGTTGGACAAGATTTGGCAACAATGTTGTGAATATGCTAAAGATTTGCTTTTATCTACGACTTCTTTCTACTATCTGAGCTCCTCACAGCTTTTCACTGTCTTGGACTAATGAAAAGCTAATGAGCTTTTAGTTAATAACGAACTTATATACTAATAAAACACCTTAATACTGAAGAAACTTATTAACAGTAAAAAATCAAAAAATTTCTTAGATAGGTGCTGTACCAAATTGCGTTTATCCCTGATTTGAAGCGAAATAACCATGGAATTTAAAAGAGGTCCAATATGGCTCCAATATAAAAACAATAAATATAAAAATAAAATAACATTATTAAATATATTAGATTTAAAATATAATAGTTCAAGTTATTCGATTTTTATTACAAAAGTTGATACTGTAACTATTCCCGTTATTCTCGTCAAGAGTTACACAATTTGTAATAGTATTGAAAAGTTATAGCCTATTAAATACATTGTTGCATTATTCATTATATACTTCAAGCATAAATTTTTATATTAAATTCATGTAAAAGCCTAATATCAATTTAAATATCCACGATACACTCAACAATAAAAGATATGACATACGTTCGGATTTATTACGGTTTAGTACGTACCATACGTCCTGTTTTTTTCTGAACACTTTTACTAGAAACATCATTTAAAAACAGTTAGAAATCGGGAAAAAATTAATTATTTTTTATTGTTTAAAAATACAGAATTAAAACTACAAATTGGTCAACTATGGCATTAACGTTAATGGCAACAAGTTAAACCACCTCAGATTCGCTGACGACATAGTGATTATAGCGAGCACATTTGAGGAACTGCAAATTAGGTTGGGGGAACTAGCAGCCAGCTCCCAATACGTCGGCCTAAAAATGAATATGAAAAAAACAGAAATAATGACAAACACAGAAGACCCCAGATATATAACTATAAATGGCAGTGAGATAGAACAAATCCAGGAATATATCTACCTGGCCAAATCCTGAGATTTGAGAAAGAGAACCAAAGTGCGGAAATTACTAGAAGAGCAACACTAGCATGGGCAGGATTTGGAAAACTTAGTTGGATACTTAAGAACTGCAAAATACCCCAATACTTGAGGAGCAAAGTGTTCAACCAATGCATCTTTCCTATCATGACATATGAATATCAAACCTGGACCCTAACCAAGGCAAATATGAATAAACTAGCCACAACAGAAAGAACAATCGAAAGAGCAATGTTAGGTATACGACTGTCAGATAAAAAGAGAAACGACTGGGTAAGATCCAAAACAAGAGTCGAGGACATAACCACACTGCTAGACAGAAAGACCAACGTTGGAATACTACAATACAACATTGGAGACCTTACGAAAGTAAACGACCAAGAGGAAGACCACAGATGAGATGGGTTGATGACATTAAAAGAGTAGCCGGAACAAATTGGAAATATGTTGCTTAGGATAGAGACCGATGGAAGGAGTTGGGAGAGGCCAATGTTTAAAGATGGACGACAGAAGGCTAAAAAGAAGAAGAAAAATACAGATATAAGTTATAATAAATCTACTATGAGGAACAAAAGTAAAGTAAAAATTTATAAGATATGCGTATCGATTTACACAGGTTTAACTGTACCTTTTTTCCTTTTGTGTCTATTCATTTTAAGTTAGTTAACAGACATTGAGTCTCCCTTCAGTTCTGGTACTACATGTTGGTGTTCTTAGTGAAGACGAACCATGTCATGTCGTCGTGTAACTGAAAACAAATCTTTGTTGGCTAATCTAGACAGTGGACATCTGTGAACTAGTGACATCTAGGACACCAAAAAGATGCAAAAAGTTGAACACTTTAACCTCCGGGCTTCTCCTAAAACCACGCTTGTGGGGGAGTGAAAACGCAAAAAAATCCATTTTCATCCAAAGAATGTATGTCTCTGTTTCTAGGCCTTTTAAATTCTTGTAGTTGCTTCCTCTTATTTTTACGAATTGTACCAACAATACTTAATCGCTTTTGAAGCAAGTCCATGGTCAAAGGTATACTATTAAACCAGTTATCCATGGTTACATTTCGTTCCTTCTATGGGTTTAACTATCCTTTTAACAATCTCTCCACTACTCCAAACAGTTTTAAAAGGACCAGTTAGTTGTATTCTACAGTAAATCTCTATATTATAGGTATATGCATATTTGCTATCTACTAATGCAAATATTTTTATACAATATTTGGATGGTTTACTGGAGATATATTGACGAAATTGACATTTTTCCCTAGAAACAAGTAACTGCTCGTCAATTTTTTTTGAAAATTCTTAATAAAAAGTCCAAAAGGACAAACAGTACCACTTATAAGGGGTGAGGCATTTTACAAAACTGACATGCGCACCCAAAAGCTTATGCAAACGAGGGAAAAAAGTCTCACAAATTAGTCCAAGAACACTGAAGGCTGGGATAGAGATTAAAGAAGATAAGAAAAAAAGTATTACTAAGCTATTGGAGAAAGGGATAGCAAGATAGAGATGAACTGGTCTTTTTCAAAAAGTATTCCACTAAGCTATAGAGGAAGACAAAGCAGTAAGCCAAACGAAAAGGAAGATGATTGCGAAGCAGAAACAGTTAGGTTTGCAATATAAAATAGTGGATAAATGTTATCTTGCGTTGTTGAGTAATTAAACTTATTTTTCTAATAGATTTCGATTTTCTTTTCTTTCAAAATATTAAATTCATCTGCAAACCCCGACATGTCTAAAATATATCATACAATTACCTATTTGTGGGGGCCCCTCGATTTTTTCAAAGTGTTTTTTATGTATTATTATCAAAAACCTCAATTTTCTCAAAAAGTCGCTGCTTAATTTAATAGGATATAGATTTTACAAGTTTTTCTTTATTATCTCAAATCTCATTTACCTGGACTTGTCGGATTTTGAATCTAGGCGACTGATATCTACTATATTTTTAGCTTCTGTTACGTAGTTTATCTGTGATATTATTAGCCAGAATTTCGTATAATAAAAATTTAATAATTTAATTTAGAGCTCAAGACAGAGAAAGTATTGGCCTGTTAATTGTAATGTTTAGTTACCTTTAACAAATGCTGTAGTTTAAAATAACAGCACAATATTTAAAAATACATAAAAAATGTTCTAATATGCTAAATTAAGATCCGAATGAAAGGCTAATAAAAATATGCGTTGGAAATAAATTAAAACCTTTTCAGTAACAGGTTTTGTGTTAAACTGCATATGTATTATAAAAAAATTGATTCTAACCTACAAATATCACAGCAGTATAACTTATAATAGCACTTTTATGTTAATATCTTATTTAGTTAAACAAACACAAGCAAGAGATGAACATTAATAATTTTGAACGTTATGAACGATGTGGGAAGGATCTTTGATAAGCAGGTCGTACCTATCTGAATTTTTTATGGTTCATATTTGAAATTCCTTTACTAAGTTATGAAACAATTTCAACATTCTGAATTTTGATTTACACCCATCATAAGACTGTTTTAAAAAGTAAAACACTAGTCCTACAGAGTATTTCGCAAGGTATTAGGCACTAATTTGGGTATTTGACTTCATTTTATTACTATATACGCTCACGGCCGAAAGTAATAACGCTTAATATCAGACATAAATTTGTTATTCTTAAACGGAATATTAGATTTTCTTTTCCTGAAAAATATAATTTATATGACATTTAAATTTAATATTACAATAGATATTTCAGTGGGCATGCGAGAGAAAATTAAAGAATTGTGAAATATTTACTACAATAATGAAACAGATTTTTATGATAATATGAATATATCTGAGATCGAGTATCTTTGGTGATCAGGACCAGATACTGGAAGGATAGGCACAAAAGTTGGAGAATAGACTAAATTTAAGAAATGAGATGAGGATAAAAAAACAGAAATCAAGCTCGAAGGTAAGGAAGACGAAAGAGATGAAGAAAACATTGCAACAGAGGAAGAAATTATCAAAGCAATATAAAAATTGAAAGGACACAAAGCTCCTGGAGCAAATGACATTCCTTCTAAGTTTTTAAAAAATCTGACCTGTTGTATAAGTACAACTTAACTAGAACTGACTTGAAAGCATAAAGTGCTTTCAAGTCAGTTGAAAATATACAAAAATACCTAGAGCTTAGAAGCTACTAGCTACTAGAACTGACTGAAACGAAGGTATAATTGTACCTATTCTTAAGAAAGAAGATTAAACAATTTGTGATTGGTCGACATCCGTCACGATTGACTATCGAGATATTGTGAAAACAATATGCAAATAGCAGTGTGGGTTTTACAAAGAAAAATCATCTATTCATTAAGTATTTCTTCTAAGACAAACTTTGGAAAGAAACATATATAAGTATTGAATTTATGATTTATTCTCTTTTTTCTTGCTTTTCTTTTTTTATGTTAATGCTTGATTCTTTTTCATTTTTTCTATTTTTAAGACTATCATGTTTTCTAGAGAGTTTCAAACAGTTGCTATATTTTCAGATTTATGCAATAACTTCGAAGGGATACATTTTCAGATACGCCTATAGGCTCATTATCATATTGTATAAATGATCTAGGCCTAGAAATATCTTCATAGTATCTTGAGTTACCAGAATCTACTAGGAGCAGCAACAGCGATACCAGTCAGCGATACTCTGGAAAAAAAGAGATGTGTCTTAAGGCCTGGTGTCTGGATTCTGACAGAAAATCATATCCTGGAATTGCTGCAGGTTCAAAAGAAATGGTTTCACAGGTTCTAAAACCACTAATTCCATTTTCTATATTTGGTGATTTCCACCAAGCTAAAAATCGTACCAAACTGTAGTTTGGTGGCCTTACTTAAGGAATTATTAAATATGTATTTGAAGCATGCAAAACAGTAGTAACAACTGATAAACGGCTGATATTGGGAGGAATACTCATCAAAATTATTTCATTATTTTCTACAGCAAACTTTAGCATTTAGCAACTAGTTTGCGATGTGCATTCATCTACAAGAAGAAGTACTTTTCCTGGTGGTTTATATATTGGAGGCATCAGCACCAGGAGGCAAATATATACCCCTTCAGAATGCCAGGTAGTACCCAAAAAAAAGACTAGTCGTAGCCAGCTTGTTTCATTTCAGTGTTAAACTCATGTTTTAATGGCGGGCTTTCTGCTAAACAATAAACCATAGAGCGTACTGAACCTCTCGTTGAAGTAAATCCTGTCGATTCTAGTTTTCTAATATGCCTAACTATTTTTTTCTCGTCTTCAACTCTTAACAACGAGATTTTTTCATGGAACCTTTTTATAAAATTTTGTGACTTGAGATGCCTTTTTAAAGTAGTTTTTGGTATGCCAAACGTCTTTGTTGCTCTGTCTGTGCTCCCATTTCCTTATTCTCAACAGCTTTGACTACATTTTTCAAACTATCTTCAGACCATTTTCCTCTCCCAGATGTACCTTTTCTTTTTAAAAATGTAGACATTTTTCTCTAACAAAATAACAAATTTTAAATAGTTTATTTATGAGTAAAACTTAATTTAAATATACAGTAAAGCTCTAAAAGGAGTAATGGTCCAACTATCTCAGGTTTTTTACATAGTCTAACTACCCCAAATTTCAGGAATAGATGGACCAGCCCCCCGTTCAAACAAATGAAGTTATAGCATTGATCAAGAAAAATAACTTCAAATACCGACTGCAGCGCTGCTGTGGCAGACCAGCGAAATATTTTACCGGTCCGTCTATACCGGTGGTCCATCTATCCGTGACTTGTAGTATCAGCAAATAATATAGACGCATTTTTTTAGATGCATGCATCTGTATTTTTTGTTATCAGTTAGCGACATCTAAAATGGATGTTATTGTGTAATGAGAATATATGCTTAGGTTTTAATAGCGCATATAAGATCATATGCATTTTTGAAACATTATCGAAAACACGAGCATTAAATAGTATATTACATAACGAGAGTTGTAAGAAGCTTATTACATGCGAGTAAAAAAGTTGCGCGCGAGCCGCGTAGCGGCAAGCGCAGTAATTTTACAAGCATGTAATAATCTTACAACTCAAGTTGTGTACTATACTTTTTCTACCATTATTTTGTTTATAAAAATAAAAATTAAATTACCACTATATTTACATTGACAGTTTAATAATTTTTAATCTGTCAAAATAACGTTACCATGGAAACGTTAATTCGTTTCCATGGTAACTCGACCAACTGACTTACGAGGCTTATGTGATATTACACATTTTTATAAAACTGAAGCGTAATTTTTTTTATTACGTGCTAGTCATTACGTGTCAGTATTAGTTATGATGCATTTACTTAGCATCCAAATAGTAGGTAATATACAATTTACTAGTAAGAGAGTAGAAAAAAATATTTAATGTCAGATTAACAATTTTCATTTAAAGAAATTCCAACACCACAAATTTGGAATTTTATTCAAATCAATTTAAAAATACAAAAAGTTGGTAAAGAGAATGCAGTGCAAGTTTTGAACTCAAAAAACTTTATATACAAATAGGTAAAAGAAATAATAAATAAGACTTACTCACAATCAGTTTAATTTAACTATCTAGACGACCGGTTTCGCTTTCTACAATATGCAAAGCATCTTCAGGTCTCGATACAAAGTTAATTAAATGCTGAAATAATAACCCCCATATTAGGATGTGTTTTCTTATAAAGATAAACAAAAGATAAATAATATAAATTACAGTAATTATAACAATATTACATGTCTGTGTGTTTTTTTTTAATAAAAAAGAATAAACTGTTTAAGCAGACAAAGTAAGACCCACAATTAGTAAATAAACAAAACATTACTCATATGCCGGTACACTATTAATTAATGGTTGGGAGAACATAGTTCAAACTATCCTGTATTTGCTGAATGGAGATCTTCAGTTTCTACTATTTTAATTGTTTGACAATCAACAGGAAAGTTTCTTGAGGAGATATATTTTATCCAATGAAGTAGAAAATAGGTGTAATGTGATTGTTTGTTAAATGAAAGTGATGTTCTGTATTATTTAATTATTTAAAAGTTATTTATATTTATTCAAGAGTTATATTCACGAAATGTGTGTTATTTATTGAAATTTTATTAGGGCGACAGTTGTATGACAATGAATAAAATTAGATGTACAATTGTGTGGGTGTGCAAATTCCTTTAACTTGTAATTATCAAATTTCTTTGATAAAGTTCAATTGGCTTACTGTTATTTGGCAGATGATTTTAAAGGCAAATATTTTAAAATTATTAAAACTAAAACAATTAAGGTCACTTAGGGACAAACAGAACACACTTAAAAATGACAAAAGAGACATTACATTTTTTTTTATTATTATGTAAATTTGAAGATCTCCATTCAGCAATTACAGGATAGTTTGAACTATGTTCTCCAAACCATTAATTAATAGTGTACCGGCATGTAAGTAATGTTTTGTTTATTTACTAATTTATTACAATTCAATAGACTATTTTATACCAATTTGTGGGTCTTACTTTGTTTAACAATTTATTCATTTTTAAAAGCACCACAGACATGTAATATTGGCATAATTACTGTAATTTATATTATTTATCTTTTGTTTATCTTAATAAGACAACACCCTAAAATGGGTTTAATTATTTCAGCATTTAATTAACTTTTTATCGACAGACCTGAAGATGCTTTGCATATTGTAGTAAGTGAAACCAGTCGTCTAGATAGTTAAATTAAACTGATTGTGAGTAAGTGTAACTTATTATTTCTTTTACCTATTTGAAATTGACTCACACAAGCAACACATTCATGATTTTTCATATACAAACTAAAAATACAGGTAAAAATTTCAGAGTGTTTCCAAAAAATGATTAAGCTTTGATCAAGCTTATATACTAACCTGTGTTTTTATAAAAAAATTGCTTTGGAAAATTCAATTTCAAATACAAAAAAAAATCTTCTATTATGTTTTTAATGGCTAGATAATAGATGATTAAGAGGAGAGACATCGATAGAAGAAGAACAGTATGGGTTCGTGTCCGTCCATCCCTTGTCCTCCAGCAAGAAGGAGGACAACGGATGCCTTGTTTGCTTTGAGACAGAAATAGATGTTTTGATCAGTTGAGAAATGCAGTTTAGCATTTCTACACAGTTCCTAAACAAGAGCTATATAGATGTATGAGAGAGGATAGGCACTAAAAACTGACACTGAAATTCTATAACTTAAAAACAATAAATTTCTGAGTCTTAGCGCAAAAACGTTTGCTCATCTTGACGAAAGCTACCTCTGCAAAATTTAAGCTTATTTATCTGAAACCATTTTTACGTAAGAAAAGTGCGAGGATCGGCTCTTAAATAATAGATCACATAACCAATGCAATAAAAAAATCGCTCGTGATGATAAAATGTCAATTGGTGTATGCATTTTTGAAATTATTTCGATTATCTTCAAACAAATCTTCAAAATACTTGACAAATCAATAAAACTTTTTTTAATATCTACATTATTAAAAAGATTTTGATTAAAAAATTCTTTCTAATTAAAAAAATCTGATTTTTTATTTTTATTGAATTGTTTCAGTTTTCTGAATCTTTTCAGTTTGTTTGTAAATTTTTCAGTTTAACAAACTTCAACTCTAGAAAAGTGATTTTGTAGTAAAGTACTCCTACTACTTGTTGTATATCTTAAGATATACAATAAATAAAGTCCAGATATACAGTCAGTCACAGGCATTACATAAATGTGGAGGATGATTGAGAATGTTAACAACCTACCGATGGTAAAAACGAAAACTAATAAAACCATAAAAAAAACAATGTGAAACCTCAGAGCTAGATTGTTAATATGAAGACAACCACAGTAAAAACTAAGGACAAGAAAAAATATTCAAAAACTAGGTAAGAGTTACTACATGATAGACTAGATCACTTAATTCAAGATATAGATTAAGTGTTAAAAGAGAAATAAATAAATATTGGCGCTCTAAAAAAAGGGAAATGAAAATGAAGAACAATAAAAATTGGGTGAATATATACTTAACTTCAGTTGAGTAGCAAAAAACAGGGCCAAGGACGGTGTAGCCTTACTAATACACCAACTATACCAAAATCAGTCAGAGAATGTCAATACTTATTATAAAGGATTGTAACAACACAAATAAAATAAAGTAAAAAAGACCTGAACATTAGTATACGGCCCAGAGATTAGGTTTCAAACCAAAAACAACAAGGGGCACGTGTTACAACAAGTATTAGACAAAGCCACAGGTAAGAGGGTAGTAATTAGGTATTTAAAACGCTGAATAGACAATCCAGTAAAACCCAGCAAAAACTTAAGCGGAAATTTTAAAATGAAAATTATAAATTGATGATAAATTTCATCATTAGAAATCATTATGAAACACATCACGTCCAATAGTGCGGTCCTATTACGAACAAAAATCAGAGTAGAAAGATTAAATACAAAATCCAAGGAGTACTTATACAGAGAAAGAATATCAGAGAAGATTACTGGGAACAAAATATTAGAAGACAGTAACATTAAAGGGTGCTGGAAAAAACTCGAAAATAACATAACTAACACAGCAACAGAAACACGTGGAGAGAGAGAGCAAAAAACGTACACACTAGATCAAAAAAGAAAACCCCATATTTAGCACAAGAAGTAAAAACAAAATGTGAAGAAAAGAATAAAGCATTTTTAGAATATAAAACACACTAAACACAAAAGGAATACAACATATAAACCAATCCAAAACGAACTAAATACTTTAAAATAATCGATGGTAAGAAACTATGGGGCAGAGCTAGAAAGAAAGTAGAATGGAACGATCATAATATAAGCCGAATGACAACAAATAGAATCGTCGAGACAGCGGGAGAGACGGTTCCACAATAGGAAGACGAACAGTGGTAAGACCTCGGAAACGATGAAATAACAACTTACTGAAAGCACATTAAAAAAATCCGAATAGAAAAAAAAAATAAAAATTGCTAAGACAACTAATATTTGATACTAAGTTATTTGGTAAATACAATTTTTTTTGTTTTAATCCGTATTGTCGAAATAATGTTGGAAACAAAAAATTGTTACCGGTAAAAAAATGGTTTTTATTCAGTTAATAGGAAGCGATAATCACCTTTCTAAAATCACAGTTTAAACGAGTCAGTGTGTAAATACAGTCATGTTGATACAAAGAGAAGAAGAATAATGTGTAGACATGAAATTACAGATATTTTTCACAATATTAATATAAGAATTGTCACAAAACTTCTAAACAAAATTTTAAGATTGTAGTCCATATTAGGCAAAATTCTTATAAAAAGTAGAAATATAATAGAACTAATCGCATCAAAACACATAAAAAAGGATACGTGGATTGGCTACCTAAAAAAGCTTTATGCAGAGGAAGAACAAACGACGCTGGACTAGAATCGGAAACACCACAAATTACAACAAATAAAGAACTTAATATAAGTGTACAGGAAGTTCGGAAAATACTTGAAAACCTGAAGAACAGAAAAGCAGCAGGTGAAGACGGGTTACCAAACAAATCACTGAAATATTACGGAGCAGCAATGACAGAACAATTAGCAACCTTAATTAATAAAATTATAAAACACAATGAAAGACCCGAAGAATAGAGAACGAGCAAACTAATTCTACTATTCAAAAAAGGTGATAAAAAAGAGTCAGAAAACTATAGAGGTATAAACTTTTAAAACTTACAACTAAAATTTTGCAAGTGCTAATAAATCAAAAATGCTGCATATCAAAAAAACTGCATATGCAGTCGATGTAGCCATCATTAGTAGGAATAAGCCACGACTAATGGAAGTGTTCAATCAAATTGATCCTAAAGCAAGAAAAAGAGGTCTCAAAATAAACGAAGCAAAAACGAAGTATATGACAGTCAAAAGAATAACTGACAATGAAAATAATATCACAATAGACAACTATACTATCGAACGAGTGGATGCCCTTACATATCTGGGCACATAAATTAATCAGAAGAACTCCGTAAGTAGCGAAATTAATGCACGTATTTCCAGCGGGAATCGTACATACTATGCTAATAAAAGATTGATGACATCGAAATTATTAGACAAAAGAACCAAAATGACTATCTACAGAACACTGATTAGACCCGTAGTAACCTATCGATGTGAGACTTGGGTAATGACGAAAAAAGATGAACTCAGGACATTCGAGAGAAAAATACTGAGGAAAGTATATGGCCCGGTACAAGAGGAAGATGGCATATGGAGAATCAGGAGAAACGACGAGGTTAATGAGTAAAATTAAGGTTATGACATTGTAAGATTTGTGAAAAGTCAAAGACTGTCATGGCTGGGACATGTGCAGAGACAAAACGATGCAAAAACAACAAAGGAAATGTTACAATGGAAGCCCATAGGAAGGCGAAAAAAAGGAAGGCCCAAAACGAGATGGTTGGATGACGTGAAAGACGACCTGAAATAATGAACATAAGACAATGGAAAAGAAGGGCACAAGAGAGATCTGAATGGAAGGACATAGCCAGACAGGCAAAGATCCATCCATCCAGGGTTATGATGCCAAAAGAAGAAGAAGAATAAATCAAAAGATAAGTTTAGCAGGTGAACAGCAGGGTTTTCGTAGCAAAAGATCGTATACAGATGTAATATTTGTTATAAAGCAAATTACTGAGAAATCACTAGAGTATAATAGACCAGCATTTCTGTGTCTGATTGACCTAAAGAAAGCGTTTGACAGAATAAGTCTCAAAGATGAAATCCATCTTCTGTATAATAGAGAAATTCCTCTAAATATTATTAAAACTATTTAAAACATCTACCAAAATAACAAAATGAAAAAGAATAGTTGGACAACTTACAGAACCTATAGAAATAGGTAGTGTAAGACCAATAATGACATGTCTCAGAAACAAGATCCGACACAGTCACAACACAAAGGCTACTGGAAACGGTGAGAGTACTGAGAAGAATTACAGGAAATACGTAGTGAGACACAAAATAACAAAAAAGAATAGAATAACCACATAAGCAGAATGAAGGAGACCCGTGTCGTCCAATTAGCAAGAGATAAGTCACAAATCGACAGAAGAAGTATCAGACAACCGCGCAAAAGATGGAGTGATAACTTTCCATAGTGGTAACAATCCACCAATGAACAAGCAGAATTGCTTATAAAGAGGAAGATGAAGAAGGAATGAAGAAATAAACTATTAATATATTTATATAGCTTTTCAGTGCTCTGAAGATCGATAGTGTGACAAACAAGAAGTAAGAAGGAAGTAAGAGGGAAATAACTGCTGTTAGATAAAGGCCACATAAAAAATGGTATGACTTTACATTTAAACAATTATTCTGATTTGCTCTTTAAAAATTAAGATAATTATAAAACTCAACATAAAAAATCGAATATTTATTCTGTTGTCGCCAAAGTTTTAGAAAATTGTATATACTCCTTATTATTGAATTATTTTCTTTATCAACATCTGTTTAGATTTTAAAGACAGTGTGCAAAAGCGATGCAGTACAACAATAAAACTTATATTGATAAATATTGAAGAATACAATACGAGCAGTATACTGTCAAAAAGTCTTTTGAATGAACTTACCCACAGTAACAGCTTGATTTCATTCCAAAATTTCACCCACTAGAACACCAAAAAACTCATACACTTTTCCGGCACATTTACCCATTGATCTGTTCGAGCTTTTGCAATACTATGAATGGCACAAGACATTTTGAAAGAAATAAATACTCCTAAAACCGATTTGTAAAGTACATGTAGACGCCAGTGATAAGGTCTAGTCACCCATGGACCGCTGAAAAAATTGTATAGACCTGACGCCGCCGACATCTCTCACTGTTCAGGCGTCTATTTCAGATGTTTCGCCCGAAAGCGTAATGTTCCTGAAGTATTTGAATTATTTCATATCGACGATTAGGCCAGTCGTAAAGTGCAACACCCGCACCATGAGATATCTTCACAATTAAAATCTTGCATAATTATTTAAAAACCGTTCACTACTAATATTACGCGATCATCGCGAATAAGCAAACACGTGCCCGTCAACCTGGTGCGAATACTTTTTATACTGTTTGAGTTTTTGTATAATCGTCTGTTTTGCTAGACTATCAATGCTTATCTTAAATCTAATTGATCTCTCATACGAAAAACAAAAGTCCATCAAATTATCATAGATAAACCATCTAAAATTAAACGGTTTAAGAAGACATGAGCATTATACAGCAAATTTGCTGTATTGGTAGGATTATTTTTTGCTTTATCTATTTTATTGCGTAATTTTTTTTTAACACAGCGTAAAACACAACATCATTTTTAATCTTAACATTAATATAGTTGTACATCGTTTCTTGACAGTATTTATTTTTACGATTGGTAGGTTGCTTCTTCTTCTTAGGGTGCCTGTCCTGTCCAAACGTTGGCGATCATTCTGGCTATGATGACTTTGTTGGTTGTTATACGAAATAGCTGTGTTGAGATCTTTCTATACCATGCTCTCAGGTTAGCAAGCCAGGATACTCTTCTTCGTCGTGGGGCCCTTTTTCCTTTAATTTTACCTTGTAAAATGCATTGAAGTAGCTCGTATCTGCCTTGATTTCTCATTATATGGCCAAGTACTACAGCTTACGGTCCTTCGTTGTTGACCAAATCCGCAGTTTTGTTCATTCTCAGCAGTACTTCTTCATTTGTGACTTTATCTGACCATAGTATCTTCAAGATCCTTCTGTATGACCATAGCTCAAAAGCCTGAAGTTTTGATAAGGTTTTTGATTTGGTAGGTTGCTAACCTTGTCAATCACTCTGCATATTTTACTAGGGCTTGTGATCGACTATGGTAACCACAGAGCTACTCAATCCACCTCTCAATCATCCCAAGATGTAAAATAGAGCTGGAAAATCAGACAATAGAACAAGTGATGGAGTTTATTATCTAGGCATCACATTATCTATCTACGGAAAGCTCGAAACTGAAGTGGAAGATCAAGTGAATAGAGCAAACAGAGCCGCACAACAGAAGCAGAAGATGAAGAAGAAGAATAAGAAGAAGAAGAACAATAATATAGTTAACTTGATATGTTTATGAAAGCACTAAATTTTATTAGTGTTGCTAAAAGAGTCCAGCTCTCCATGATACAGCAATGTGGAGAATATGTAGCAGCGTATTAATCTAATTTTAAGGTTTATTGTAATATCTCTATTAATCAGAATTTTCTTTAGTTTATAGAAGGCAGCTTTTGACTTTTTGAATGCGAATTCTTATTTCTTTGCTTATATCCCAGTAATCGTTAACATTTGCGCCCAAATAGGTGATATTGTGGATTCCTTTTGACTCTATGCTCTGATCTTCATTGGTAGTAGCTCTGTTTTGCTGACAACCATAAGTTTTGTCTTAGAAGTATTAAGCTTTAGCTCATATTCAACACATGTTTCGGTCACACTATTTATAAGTAGTTGCAGCTCTTTTTAATTGGATGCAATTAGGTAAAGCAAACAAATAAAGCAAAATGGAGGACTAGCAACCTCCAGTGGAGTAGTACGTTGCCATGTTATCAGTTCCTGTTGTAACTTAAACATCCTAGTATATAAGATCAAATAATGTAACTTAAATTTAATTTAGCCAAATTTAACGGGTTTTTACCCAAGTATTAAGTGGCTCAAAATATGTATATCTAGATACACTGATGATGGAATATTAATTTCAAAAACGTTTTATGATGTAGCTCGACGTGTTTTAATTATATACCTATTATAAAGGATTTTTATATAAATTTATTGTTGACATTAATCATATTGATTTGAATGCCTGAATCTTCATCTAACGCTTCTTTGAAAATAAATTCCGAGTAAATATAGAGTAAGAAGATGCGATAAAATACACCCCTGCCTCGCACCACGTCGTATTTACACTGCTTCCGTCGGATTCTGACCAGTTCGGTTTGCACATTGATGCCAATACAAATTTTGAGTAGCACGGAGGCTTGGTCATCAATTCCCACCTGTTTCAAGACACCTATCAGATTGTCGTGGATAACTTGGTCAAAGTCCTTTTCGAAGTCGATAAAACACATGTATAGTGGTTGTTATATATCTCTGCATCTTTCAATCAGAACCTGCAAACTGAATAATGCTTCTCTGGTTTCAAGGTTGTTTCTGAAACCAAACCATGTTTCGTTTAGTAGTATTTCTATCACTATTTTTAAAGATCTCAATATCTTATTTTTAATTTTTAAGTTTTGTACAATTTTAAAACTATGGTTGAATTTGTGAATTTATAAATAATATTAAATTATTAGAATTTCAGTCATATCGGTTTAAGTGTTAATGCTTTATACATTTTTTTTTAAATTAACTAACTAATAAAAATATTACTCTTTTGCTCTTACCCCTGAACGTAATCGTCTTCAATTATACACAGAACGCTTGGTTTGAGACTAGAAATATAATGGCAATGTCCTTACCAATGAGTCTTAATTCTGTTTAGAGAGGCAAGATGGAGGCCACGGTCAGAAGACGATGTTGTGAAAGACGAATTCCACAGCTTGGATGCTTCACATGTTAGAGTTATGCTATTTGGTTTCATTGCTTATGGTTTATTGTTAGTCGCCAGCGATAATGTCGATCTTACTTTCAGATGTTCTAAGAACCAATTTTTAGCAGGATAACACATAACCACACATTGCTAAAGTTACCTTGATCTTCTTTGAATGCGCTGGAGTCAACCTGACCTGGCCCCCAACCGAGATCTCCAGATTTATGCTCAAATGAATACGTATGGGATATGATACATTAGAGACTTCTTAATTTAGGGAATTTTTCTAGAACTTTAAGAGCACTTTGAAATGAGTTAGTTAGGGCATGTAACGAGATACCCCATAGGGATATTGATCACCTATACAAAATTAAACTTAGGCACATTCAAGAATATGTTGCTCACAAATATGTATTAACACATTACTAATTGATATACCTAATTGTAAGTTGTTTCAATCATGTTGAAAATAACTTTGACCGTTTCTATTGTGTTACCTCGTATAATTGTACAAAATATTTTTAAAATATTATAATTTTAATGGATGTCTACGTCACTTAGTATATGTGGAACTTTATATTGTAGATCTATATTGAGGTAAACGTTTTTTAAAGATCTTTCTATTTGGCCAATGTACACTTTTGGGTTTGTCCCACATATATACTCCTGAATCTTAGTTTTTGTCGTCTTTCTTGGAGTCTTATTTAAAAATGTCCTGTTCCTGATCTGTCGTTTGTCACTCAGTTTATTTAATAATTTTATTTGGTATTTTATTCCGAAAATTAGATCCATGTTTAGGTAAACGTTTTTAAGAAGTTTTTTCTATCTGATCTATGTATGCTCTTGGGATGTCACATAAGTAATCTTATATACTCCTGAGTTTCAAAATATATCCCCTTTTTAGAAGTTTTATTTAAAAAGGACATTTTCGTGAGGTATATTGTGTTATTCGGTTTATTTAGTGAGTTTGTTCTGCTTATGCTTCCCAAAATTAGACTTATGCATAGGTAAACTTCTTTTAAAAGTTCTTGCTGTCTGACCTATGTATAATTTTGAGTATGACTAACAAATAATCTTATGTAATCCTAAATTTTAGATTCTATGATCTCTGTTGAAGTCCATATGTACAAAATTGATTGGTATATCTCTTTTATATAATAGATGTAAGACATCTTCGACTTAGATACGAACGAAAACCTTTGATAGGTCTACCTAGCAAAAATATGTTGGTTTATTATACCAAAGGCCTTGTCTGTGATTTGTATTCGGCGTCTATTCGCGCTTCAACTTTAATTTTAAAAAAAAAGAGCATTTTTGCTTGTCATTTCTTTCTAGACTTGCATCACTTTTCACTATTTTCTTTCTTCTGCTTTTGGATTATTATTTCAATTTTATCTATTAGTTCTAAACGATTTACAATCAATACTACCACATCTTTTTATATTACATTTGTTCGCTGTCTATAGGCCTGTTGTTCTTTGATACCCTACTCAATAATTTAAAAAATATATCGATCTCAATTGCTAGACCTCTTTTATATCTATAAACATATTTTGGACGAGAGTGCAAATCATTTTATTATAACTTACTCAATATTTTCACTTTGATTTTGACGATTTGTCAGTTTTTACTATATTTGAGGCTTAAAAAAATTTTTCCAGAATAAAAAACATATAAAGCTAGAATTGTGTAACTTTAAGATGAATTCTACGACACTAATTAGACTTTTGGTACGTTCCAATTTTTCTTGTCGTCCTACGACTCACTCACAGACTCGGCTAATGTATCAGATAACCGATAATTTGTCTAAAGTATGAGCGGCAGAAGCGTCAAAAACAAACGATTCATCGTCTGTAAGTGTGACATCATTATATCTAGGCGACAACGGTAATGACATTAGAATTTTAATTTACTTTTTTATTTTTAAGTTGATGGTAAAATCCAGACAAAACATTCAAATGTCTTTAAATGGGTTTGTCAGATGGGCGATTTAAATTATTTAATGTAGTAAATAGTTTTATTTTATGAATAATAATATCTATATTACACACGTTTCTGTATAAAACTTACATAAATCCTAAACTATTTTAATAATAAATTTATTATAATGTTAATGTTAAGGGGAATATTACATAAATGAAATTATGAATTCAGTATATAATACCTGCTCTGATAAAAAGGTATTTCAGAAAGAAAACAGAAATGCCAGAAAAATTGCCGGAAATCCAGAAGAGGGTATGATAGAAGATAAAATCTATGTGCAGTATTGCAACTGTCTAAATATTAGTAACGTATTAAGAGACTTTTTGATATTTTCGATTCTCCCGTATATTTAAACTGAGATTTGCCTGTACGAAAAACACAGCAGCTTTAAGAACTAACTTACTAGACCAGCCATCTCTGAAGTATCACCATAGGGGATGCATTTCATACACAATCAGGGTAGAGTTTTATCTTCGAAAGCGCACAGATCTGTATGTGCGTTTGGGTTAGGAGCATATGAGACACTCGCATCGATCCTGTGACCAAAAAAGACGTTACTAAGAATGTGCACTATCCAATGTGTGGCTCCTGTTGTTTGTCGGTGAAGACATCTTTTGCGATACATACCCTTTTCATGGGGTAAAGTTCAATACACCATCCACTGGCTTTTACTTCTTCGCTTTATTTGAATAAACATACCCAATCCGAAAGGGGGAAACCAGCGAGTTCTATATTGAACATAATACATTCTCTCCCCCTTCAGGATGACCCCAATTGTTATGTTGAGGTCATCGTATGTGCAGAATGCAACATAATGTAATGTCTAAAATCTATCAACCAGGAAAAATCTATCCCTTGATGAAAGTGTGGTATTATGGCGTGGTAGATTATCTTTTCGAATATATATATATATATATATATATATATATATATATATATATATGTATATATATATATATATATATATATATATATATATATATAAAACAAACGTCACAAATACGGACTTACATTTTATGTGTTGAGAGAAACCAACGGCTTAGCGCTTTGTATGAAATTATATACAGGACGTTATGACTGCAGGTGGAAAAAGCCACTCTGAAAAAGTAGTTTTAGAACTAATGCGAGATAAACGTAACGTTAGCATTCTCTTTTTATAGATCATTTTTATGGAAGTGTTGATTTAGCAAAAACGTTAAACAGGAGCTTTAATTTCCAAAAGAATAGGTAACCCTTAAAAAGTTTTATAAGTCAAACTAGCAGAAGCACAGACAGTAGGGAAATACAAAGATGGCGTTTTAGTAGGAAAGTGAAAAGATAAAAGAGAAGTTATATGCATATCCATGGAATTTAAAAATGATGATGATGATAAACAAAAGAAACTAAATAAAGATAAAACCATTACCTATATCCAAATATTATGAGTATATGAGTAATGTTGATAGCAAAGATCAAATGCTGGCTTACCATCCATGTGAGAGAAAGACGCTCAGATGGTAAAAAAAAATAGGTATTCACATATTTCAAGTTTTGATATTAAACTCTTATTATTTGTACAAAAGTTACTCCATGCACTGGTAGAAAACTGAATTTTTATCAATATCGTTTAGAAATTATCGGATATTTTTTAAAAAATTCTGAAATAGTATTGGTAACTAGAGCATTCAAACAACAACAAACAACAGACAAGCACAACATTTTAAAAATTTTAAATGTTGATAGTAAAGGTCGGATAAAGAGAAAAAGATGTAAGGTATGTTACGTGTTAATAATTTAAGGAAAATACCATATTTGAGTGCAGCTTCTTTCCTGAAAAATCGGGCCTTTGTATTGGAAATTGTTTGTGTTGTCTTTGAAAACCTATAAAAACTACACTCACTATTTTTGCTATTATTAGCACAATTAAATACGCAACAATTATTTTGAGGCATTTTTAATAAAATGTGCAAAAAGATAAGTCCAATTTTATCATATTTCGCCCCTAGGCCTTCTGGCATCGTTTCGAGGTACCCTGAAAGTACTACTCTTTCGTTGTGCGACTCAACTCAATCGAGAATTTTAATTCAAAGTCGCAGATTCAATTTGGATTTTATACTGTTGTTGTCAAAATAAAAAGATTAAATATTTAATGAATTAAAATTGATAAATATCAACATCACGAAGATTTGTAGAACTATCTAAAATAACTAACTAAAATAAATATTCTCATTTATTTCTTCATAAAATGGCTATTTATAAAATTGTGTTCTCAAATATCACTCAAAATATTTTTTTTGTAAACTTCTTTTTATTTAGCCACAATTAGTTTTTTTAACAAATTTAGATTTGAACAAAGATAAAAACGATCTAGTTCTACTTGTTTATCTATCTATTTATCTATATAAGGATTTTTACAGCTGTCGCTGCCTTCCTTCTTTCATCCAACGTCTCCAGTCCTTTCTGTTCTGCCATTCTCCATCTCTAAGGTCTCGTCTTTCCATGTCCTAATCCACTTCATCCCTCCATGATCTTTGGCAACTATCTGTTTTCCTCCTTCCTATTGGGCTCCAATCCGAAATCTTTGCTATCCACCTGGTATGATCTGTTCTTCTCACATGTCCATACCAAATTAAACGTTTTTCTTCGATGTAGCTGAGTATGTCTTGTTCTACTGCCATTCTTCGTTTTATCTCCTCATTTTTGATGTGATCTATTTTTGTTACTCTGCATCTTCTTCTTATGAGCTGTGATTTTGGACCTGTTTCGTTTATTTATTACCCAATTCTCTGCTCCATAAGTCATTAAACTGCGTACCAAGGTGTTATAAATTCTCTTCTTTTTATTTCTAGTAATCTGTCTATCCCACAGTACCCCGTTCATTTGTTTAATACATGTTCTTGTCTGTGCTAATCTGCTGAGTATCTCTTGCTCGGTGGTTCCATTTTTTAAGAGTATGAATCCTAAATATTTGAATTCTTCAGTGCCATTAATTTCCCTGTTATCGTCCATTTCCAACTTTCTCACTGGTTCTTGCTCTGCTGTTAAATATTCGGTCTTTTCTAGGTTTATTTCCAGTCTATTTTTTGTGTATTTCTTTTCTAATTTTCGGAGCATATAGCACAGATCTTCATCTTGAGCAGTTAGCACTTGGTCATCTGCAAAGCTTAATGTGTACAAGAAGTTGTCCCGGATTGGTATTTCCATCCTTTGACATTTCCTTTTCCATGGTTTTATTATTTGTTCGAGGAATATCTTGAACAGTGTCTGAGATGTAGAGCATCCCTGCAATAAGTCTTTTGTGGTCTTAAATTCGTTGGAGTATTTATTGCCGATTTTAACTCTTACCTTGTTGTTGTAAAGGATTTTTACGGCTTCTATTAACCTCTGAGTTATTCCGATTTCATTCATCGTGATCCATAGTTGTTTTCTGGGAACCGTGTCATATGGTTTTTTTAAATACATGAATGCCATGTGTACTTGTCTATTTTTTGCCATTTTTTTTTTCAATTAATTGTTGGAGTGTATATATGTGGTCTACGTAAGATCTGCCTGCCGTGAACCCCGCCTGATCTTCTCCGATTTTATTTGAGATAGATTTTCCAGTTCTTTTTTTCAGTATTTTTTCATATAACCTGCCCATACATGCTATTACACTGATGCCTCTGTAGTTCCTGCATTTCTTCTTATCTCCCTTTTTATGTATCGAGGTTATATATGCTTTGGACCATTCATCTGGTATTTCGTTTAGGTTTATAGCGTTACTGAACATTTCGTGTATAATTCTTTGTAGTTTGTCCGTTCCGTACTTACTTAGTTCATTAACGATTCCTCCTGATCCCCCTGATTTTTTTCTTTAAAGTCTTAATGGCATTCTTTACTTCGATTAATATTATCTCAATCTGTTCTTCATTCTGACCGCCCACATTTCACTCTGAAATCTGGGCGGTTTTCTGCGAGTAGTTCTTTATAGTAGTCTTACTACTCTTGTTTGATATGTATTGTATTTGGACCTTTTCGTTGTTATTTTTACTTAAAGATTTCAGTATTTTTCAGGATTCCGAATTCCTTGGTCCTCCTGTGTATTGTTCAATTTGTGTACATGTTTCTTCCCATTCTTCATTTTTTTCTTTTCCCCTTCTTCGTTTTAGTTCTCCGTTTTTCTCTTTGTACTTCTGTGTGTCTTCTGGGGATTGGGTGCCCATTGGGAAATCCTATAACTTCTGGTCCAGTCCTTTCTGGTATTATCCCTTATGGATTCCTTTTGAAGTAAATTTATGTTGAACTTCATTTCTTCTTCGTTCTGTTCATTTTCTACTTGGTCTTCTTCGTGTTCTTTCTTCCTTCTAGTTTGGGTGTTTAACGTGTAGGGCAACCCCATTTGTGAAATTATTAATCGGTGGTCAGTGCCATATTCGGCTTCTCTCTTTTACTCGTATATATCTAATTTTGGTAGTACTACTTTTGCTAACAATTATATAATCGATAATGGATCTGATGTTTCTCGTTGTTTGTACATACGTGTATTTATGTATGTCTTATGTCTGAAAAAGCCGTTAGTAATTTTCAGATTGTTCAGTTCGCACAGGTCAATTAGTCTTTCTCCATTATCGTTTGTCACATCGTCTCCAAAACGGGCTATCATTTTGCCGATTTCCTGTTTTTTTATTTAGATCCCATGCTATTTTTATTTCTTGTGTTTATCAGTTTATTCATTATATATTTCTAAGCAACTAAATTTTTCAAAAAACTGAAAATTTCAGCTGATGAAATAAAAAATTCTTGTTGTATTACCCTGAAAAATACGTGGCGTCCGTCTTGTAAAATATGACTATACCGCCCTGTCACTCACCACACATCAATCTCTATTAGGAAATTTGAAAAGTAGAGCCTATTAATTAATGTTCTATTATTTGTGTAGTTCATCCCCAAATTAAGCTATAACTGGGAAACGGCCGACCCCACATTATGTGCCAAAATACAATATTTAATTGCGGTAGCCCAGATTATAGTTATTAGTTCTGGGAGTAAATGGCGCAACATAATTGCAGGGTTGAGAATTGGGCCTTTTATGACTGCATGGGTGGTTTTGAACATCATCGTTTAAAACTGCACCTTTTAAACTTTTATCTTTTTTGGATGAGCCGTTAGATTATTAAATTAGTTTCTTAAATTGGATTGGATATGCTTTTAAAATATTGGCTCAAAGCTTTTTTAATAACTTGATTATATTCAAATAGATGCGTCTCTATTAAAATAATACCTTAAAATATTCTGCTTTTAAAAAATAATAAAATATTTACGAGTTTTTAGAATGTCAGAGTGTCAAAACAAAGACTGGAATAAATATAAAGAAATACAAAGAGTAATAAGAAAAAAGATAGTGAAAACAAAAACACAGTGGCTTATAGAAACTGAACAGAATAAACATGATGATAGACTTCTCCATAAAAAAATTAAAGAAATGTGTGGGATCAGAAACGCTAGGCAGTATGGCACAATAACAAATACGGATGATAGAGTCTTGACCACAATAGAAGAAATAAGCGTTGAATGGCGAACATACATACAAAACCTATTCTCAGAAGAGAGAACAATAAATATTGATAGACAAACAAACATCGAAAATAACGACTTGCCCATCTTAACATCAGAAATAAAATACGCCTTTTAAAAAATATGAAAACCGGAAAAGCCTCTGGACCTGACTACGTTCATAGTGAAATTTTACAACTTTTGGAAGAAGACAATTTAGAACTATTATCAAGACTCTTTTACAAACAGTTTTAAATCTGTCAATACATATCCAGGAGCGGACATTGAATCTGACCATATACCTTTAGTGGGAGTCATGGATGGTAGACTGAAGACAATAAAGAAAAAGTCTAGAACTAACTACGACATGACAGCCCTGCAACATCCGGAAGTTAAAAAGCAAATGGGGGAATATATTAACAACCAAGTTAAACGTCTAAAAGAACAAAATAACATCCAACGAGAAATCAATCAATTCGAAGAAATAATTAAGAAAACTAAACAAGATCTGCTAAAACCAAACAAAGAAACAAAGAAGAAATCTTGGATGACTCCAGAAATCCTTCACTTAATGGAACGCAGAAGGTTAATTAAAGGAAATAAAGATGAGTATAAAAAAATTCAGGCTTACATCAGAAGAAAAATAAGAGAACCTTAAGAAAAAGAAGCTGTAGAGAAATGTAAAGAAATAGAAAGACTACAATCCAAGCATGACAATTTTAATGTACACAAAAAGGTAAAAGAAATAACGGGTACTTTTAAAAAGCGAACACAAATGAAACTCATAGACAACAATGGAAAATTAATCATTGACACCCGAGAGATGAAAGACAAATGGAGAATATATTTGGAGCCACTTTTTTAAGATCAAACAACGGATTATAGGCATCCATTTTTCAGAGAGGATGACGGGCCCGAACATACTTAAATCCGAGGTAGAAGAAGCAATAAAACGGATGAAAACAGGAAAGCTGTAGGGCCTGATAATATCGAAGCTGAATTCTTAAAACTCTTGGAGGAAAAAGGAATAATTTGGATCACGGCTGTCTTCAATAAAATATACAATATAGGAATCATCCCTGATAAATGACTAGAATCAGAATTCATAGCGATACCTAAATAACAGGGGGCTAAAAAGTGCGAAGAATATCGAACAATCAGCCTAATGAGCCACATGTTGAAACTGTTTCTTAGAGTCATCAATGCAAGAATTTATAAGAAGTGAGAGGAACAAATATCGGACAGACAGTTCGGCTTCATTAACGCAGTGAGTACCAGAGAGGCACTTTTCGGAGTACAGGAACTGATTCAAAGATGCAGGAACGTTAACTGCGACGTATACGCGTGCTTGATCGACTATGAAAAGGCATTTAACAGAGTTCAACATCAAAAGATGATAAACATTTTAAAAGAGGCAGATCTGGATGACAAAGACCTCAGAATAATTTCGGAACTCTACTGGAATCAGACCGCATATATGAAAATTAACGGAGACGAAACAGATCACATAAAAATACTACGTGGAGTTAGACAGAGATGTATCCTATCGCCGTTGATATTTAATATGTACTCAGAGAAAATTTTTAACGAGGCTCTTTACGGAATAGACGAAGGCATCCTTCTAAATGGTGAAAGATTAAACAATGTTAGATATGCCGACGACACCGTAGTGATAGCAGATAGTTTAGAGGGACTTCAGAGGCTAATGGACAGAATAAACGAGTAAAGTCAACAGTACGGACTAAACATTAATACCCACAAAACGAAACAAATGATTATCAGCAAGGAGAATATAAACGGGGCTCATCTATACAATAATGGTAGAGATAGAGTATTGTTTTCTACTTGTTTTCATATACCCTATATCCTCATAGTTTGGTGGACAAAGGTGCTATGTACATATTTAACTTTGTTTAAAGGGTAAAATGTATATTTTTCAAAAAAAATTGCTCGCAAAAACATTTGTTATCCAAAAAATTCTAGATTAAAGATTTGAGTTTTTTTAACAGGTTATTGTAAAAATGCAACCAAAAAAACTTTAACCTGGATTATCTCATGTTCTGTTATTTAAAACATAGCACCTTGACCTTCCAAGCCCTTCAATTATTGATAATGTTTATTTATATTTAATCTATAATGTTATTATTCTACCATCATGGTTACATTTACTGTGAAATTTAATACTCGATATGCCAAAGTTGTTTCTATAAAACAAATTAACTCCCATTAGCCATCAAGCGACCGATCCATTACCGAAAATTTTGATTAACTTAATATTTATGTTGGAACACACTCTTTAATTTACTTTATTTAGGCAGTAGGTACATCGAACTAGGTATTTGATTAACCTCGTAAATTTGACTAATGAGCGTCTGACAGGCCTAAATGATGTTAAGCCCGTATATAATCAAGATTGAAAGAAGATCAGAACCGGAGTTGCCAGTTTAAAAAGCGAAAAATCTAGTGGATAAGTGTAATTATTATGTGTAAATTATATAAACAGCCGTAGGAAATTGTTTAAAACAGTTTTAGTGTGTGATGTTATAAGAATAGAACAAATCCAATTTTAGTTAGTGATAAAACCATTCGTCCATTTAGTTAGTGATAAAACCATCCAATGATATTCTCATAAATCTAAAATCACCTATAAAGGCACGCGTCTACGCGGATGATCTTGTACTTTTCTGCAAAGGTAAAAATATAAAAAACATATTTGATCACACACAAAACTTTATAAAACACTTAGAACTCTGGTCACAAAAAACAGGTTTCTGTTTTTCCACTGAAAAAACTCGTTTCATCCTGTTTTCTAAGAAAAATGTCACAAACATCCCTAACCTAAGACTATGTGATGAGGACCTAAAACGTGTAACGTCAATAAAATTCTTGGGCATGACATTTGAAGAAAATCTAAGCTGGAAACTTCATATAACAAATTTGATGTTATCTTGTCACAAGCGATTAAATCTTCTTAAAACTCTGGCCAATAAAGAATGGGATGCGGATCGCCAAACACTTTTAATGTTATAAAGAACATTAATCAGATCAAAATTAGATTATGGATCTACTGTGTATTCTACAGCCACTAAGACACTGCTAAAAAAACTTGACAGTCTTCACAACCTATCCTTACGTATAATATCTGGAGCTTTTCGCACAACACCAATCGAAAGTATTTATTGTGAAGTTGGTGAACCGTCCTTAGAAGACAGAAGACTTTATTTAAGTGTAGCATATGCCGCAAAAATCAGGTCTAACCCAAAAAACCCTACCAATAACAATTGTTTTACAGAAAAGTTTCCAAATCTCTTCATAAATAAGCCAAGAACTGCCAAACCTTTCCACGCAAGGATTAGAAGCTATTTAAATCAATTAAACTACACGTTCCCAGAATGCTTTTCTTCGCAATTGTTCTCAATTCCTCCATGGCAAATAAAGAATCCTCAGTGCCTAACCCGTCTCATTTCTTTCGACAAACATTCAACAAACCCACAGTTATTCAAATCCGCCTTCAACGATATGCTTCACAACTACAAGGACTATACACATATATACACAGATGCATCTAAATCAAATGAAGGTACTGGTGCTGCAATCATAACCCCAACATCGACAAATAAATATAAACTCCCTTCAGAGTACTCCATTTACTCTGCTGAACTGTATGCTCTATACCAGGCTACCCTTGCTGTCAATGCATCCAATAACACCAATTATATCATACTCACAGACTCTCTAAGTTCAGTCCAGTCAATCCAATATGTCTACCCAACTAATCCTTTAGTCATCAAGATAAAAGAAGAAATCCACACCGCTCAACTGAATGGAAAAAATATTATATTATTTTGGATACCATCCCATATTGGAATTCCAGGAAATGAAGAGGCAGACAACGCTGCAAAAGAAGCTGCAAGTAGTGATAGTGCGGAATGTACTAAGACATTTACGAGTGCGGACGTGAAAGCAACGGTTAAATTTAAAGTGCGATATATGTGGAAAGAAAAGTGGAAAGTGTCATCGGCAAAGCTATGCGATGTAAAAAATCGATTAAACCCTGGCCCACATTACCAACAAGTCGAAGAGACCAGGTAATATTAACGCGACTTCGACTGGGTAATACGCGACTAACGAATAGCTACGTGTTCTCTAACAAACAAGAACCAAGATGTGACAACTGTGATGAAAAATTAACAGTCAAACATATATTGGAAAAATGTCCAGCATTAACGCCAAAGCGCATATTGTACAGTATACCCAACAAACTAAGTGACATTTTAGGTTTACAGTGCAATATTTCAAACATAAAAAGTTTCTTAACTTCACTTAATATTTTAAATGCTATCTAAACTAATATTATAAATGTAATAAAAATTATTGTTTCGCTAATAGCCAATTTGGCTGATGCGATTTGTTAATAAAAAAAAAAAAAAAACCATTCGTAAAAGGTTTAACACCAACCAAATGAATGAAGTTTAAATTAACGAATTAACGACGGATTTTAACAAGAGCTTAAAGGCGTTTAAGGTGACGCAAGAAAAGGTGAACCAAAAATGCAACTACACCTGAAATTGATAAAGCGAATGTTATGGTTTCAAAAGATCGGAGTATGAAGGCGTGTTAAATTGCTAATATTCTAAAAATATCAAAGGAATATGTTGGTAACATCTTGCTCCTGGAATTGAACATATAAAAGCTTTGAGCAGGATAAGTATTACATGGACTCACTACCGATTACGAGCGCATTCGCATGACATTGCTTGGAAGTTTTAAGAAAAACAAAAGTGACTTTTGCGCTTATCGATACTCTACGATGATTTACTACTATGTGAACGCAAAATAGTAGTCTAAATAATGGATAGAAATTGATTCTTCAGCCCCAAAGAATGCGGGTAACAATCATAACACTGAAGATCGTGACACAAAAGGAATTTTGCTGATTGACTCAAGGCAAAGCGTACACTGGAGAGTAGGAATGGAGAATTTTGACAATAGGGACATTGAATTATTTGCACTATGAGGTCCGAAAATATCACCAGATTTATCTTTTTGGTACTCTCATTTATTCTTTCCAACATTTTTCGAAAACTGCTTGGAAGTTTTAAGAAAAACCAAAGTGGCTTTTGCGCCTATCGATACTCTACGATGATTTACTACTACGTAAACACATACAGATAGAAACAATAGATATAATAAATTAGATAGAATTACTAAATAATAGATAGAAATTGGTTCCTTATTCCCAAATAATGCAGGTAAGATCGTGACACGAAAGGAATTTTGTTGATTGACTCAAAGCAAAGCGTAAACTGGAAAGTACGAATGGAGAGTTTTGACAATAGGGACATTGAATTATTTGCACTATGAGGTCCGAAAATATCACCAGATTTATCTTTTTGGTACTCCCATTTATTCTAAAAACGTTTCTCACCGATCAGTTTTTACAGAACTCTACATAAAGGTAATAACTCCATTAAAACACATTTGGATAAAGTCTATTAATAATGGGGAGATTATGTCAAAAAAATAAAACTTTTTTTACATCACAAAATTACTTTTTCTTTTTATTCTTTCTCTATATAAGCAATTTTGGCATATTAATACCTCTATAGAAGGTTGTTACTCACTTACACTAATATCTTCACTTTTCTTAATATTTATTAGCCTATTACTTGTAATTCTTCTCAGTACTCTTATCTCTGCCGTTTCCATTAGCCTTTGCGTTGTGGCTGTGTCGGATCTTATTTCTGAGGCATACGTCATTATTGGTCTTACACTGGCTTTAAAAATTCTTGACTTCATCTCAGTGTTAATGTGTCTGTTTCGCCATATAGTGTTAAGGCATCCGTATCAGTCTATTTGCTTTTTGTACTTGATCTCTTACTTTTTCTTCTAGGTCTTCATAGCTGGACAGTGTAATTTCCAGGTATTTTCCAGGAGATAAGCTCATAAAATCTTACAAGAAGTTCAAAGATCAAAATCTAAAAATCCATCGTCAGACCTGTAATTACATACGGATGCGAAACGTGGACAATGACCAAAGCAAATGAAGAGAAGCGCAGACGCTTTGAACGAAAAATACTTAGGACCTCACCATGACATCACCACAAACCAGTAGAAGATCAGAACCAATATCGACTTAAAAGCACCCTACAATGACACCGATATTGTCCAAGAAATTAAATCACAGCGACTAAGATGGGTAGGCCACGTGCACAGACTGCATAACGAGAGACTTGTAAAACTGGTATGGAAGGAGACTCCCACAGGCAAAAGACCACTTGGACGTCCCAGAATACGATGGAGAGATAACATTCAAGCAGATCTCCGGAAAATGAACATTCCATGTGACTCTAGGTTGATGGAAGACCCAACAAATTGGAAAAAGTTGTACAGTCAGCCAAGACTAATCCTGGGGTATAGTGCTACGTGATGATGATGATGGCAAGATAATTCCTCATTTACTAAACTCAATAAACTAATAGAGATGCAAAAAAAATTAATTTTAGTTATTTAGTTTTCTAATATTTTGTAATAATATTCTTAATCACTGACCTGCTGTTAAGGAGACAGTCAAAAACTTCAATAGCTGATTGAATGATATGCGATAACGATAAAAGTCAGTAGATGAGAGATTTCTGGCTAACAATGGAATTTTGATAATTATTATGATTTATGAGTAAAAGCGTGTTGGCAAAATCATGATGGTAATGATTTTTGGAATTTCAAAAAATACCAAACTAGACTGACGCCTTGCATTTTATCTTATTCTAATAAAATTAATTAATCTCTCTGTCCTGATACAAAGATCTCTTCCTCAAATTATCTGTGAGATATACAATCAAAAAATTTGGTACGACATGTTGAGTTATCAGGTTTCACAGTGGAAATTCCAACTATTCTACCCTCTCGTTGTCTTTTTCATCAGCATTATTTTGCTTTCTCTTTCTTTATCTCGCTTTATTTCATTTTTATTTTGTCAATTAAATTCGCTGAGCTTTAACCCTTTGTGGGCCAGTGGTCCCATATTAAAACCACAATTTCACGAATTTTTATCCTACTGTCCTGGTATGTTCGCCTGGAACCACAGACCAATTCTATAACCCCATCTCTTGCACTATCGGCCATGCGGTACGATCAGGTTTTGGAGCGCTTTTGTGTATTCTAGTAGGTGATCTGCGATTGGATCGCTTTAGTGTATTCTAGTAGGTGATGCTGGTGGATCTGGAGTTGGCAAGGATCTGCGCATAATAACCAGTCTCTATTGGAACCAAAGTGCTGAGATAAAGATGGGCAACATACACAGTGGGAATATAAATATTAACAAGGGTGTACGACAGGGATGCGTCATTTCGCCGCTCCTGTTCAATATATACTCTGAACAAATCTTCAGAGAAGCACTGGGAGAAGTTTCGGAGGGTATCAAAGTAAACGGAGAGGTAATCAATAATATTAGATATGCTGACGACACAGTTATTATCGCAAATGACTGCAACGAGCTTCAAAGACTCATGCAAAGCATATACACAGCAAGTCAAGAATATGGTTTAGATCTCAATACAACCAAAACTAAATGCATGCTCATCAGCAGAACACAACAACCTCCGATGCAATTGACATTAAACAACCGAAAAATAGAACAAGTGGAGACATACACATACCTTGGAACCACAGTCAACACAAAATGGGACGGTTCAACAAAAATAAAATCACGAATTGAAAAAGCGCGAAACGCGTTCAACAATATGAAAAAGTGGTTCACAAGCAAAATCTCAATGGAACTAATATTAAGACTGGTCAACTGTTATGTCTTCCCGGTCTTGTTCTAAGGAGCAGAGTCATGGACCACAACAGAAGCCACCCTGAAGAAACTAGAATCCTTTGAGCTGTGGATATATCGCCGTATTCTTCGGATATCCTGGACAGACCACATCACTAACGTGGAAGTAATGCAGAGAATAGGCAAAAGCAAAGAAATAATCTTCACCGTAAAGAAACGGAAGCTTGAGTACTTCGGACATGTCATGAGGCATACTAAGTACCGGCTGCTACAGTTAATAGTCCAAGGAAGAATCGACAGTAGGAGGGGACAAGGAAGAAGACGACACTCATGGATGCATAACCTGCGACAATGGTTCGGACTAACATCGACTGAACTGTTCAGAGGTGCCGTAAACAAAGTCAAAATAGCCTTGTTAATAGCCAACGTCCGAAACGGATAGGGCAAAGGTAGAAGTAGGTGATAGATGTGACATAATTTACGTCATTTTCCGCGCCAACTAATAAAATTTCTACTGCACGTAAACAAATTGATAATGGCAGGTAAGAACAGGTAAAGTAGGTTAATTAATGGTTGCTAAAGAGATCGTATACAAATAGGTAAAGAAATAATAATAAGACTTACTCACAATCAATTTAATTTAACAATCTGACGACCGGTTTCGCTTTCTATAATTTGCAAAGCATCTTCAGGTCGAGATACAAAGTTAAACTAATGCTGCAATAAAATAAACCCAATTAGGGTGGTGTCTCATAAAGATAAAATAAACAAATAAATAAATTAGTTCATACAAATTATAGTAATTATGCCAATATTACATGTCTGTGGTTTTCAAAATGAATAATTTGAATATATAAAAGGTAGTAACAGACAAGGTAAGGCCCACAATTGGTATAAAGTAGCAATCTTTTGTTGTAATAAATTAATAAATGAGCAAATAAATAAAACAAACAAACATTACTTACATGCCGGTACTCTATTAATTAATGGATGGTAGGTCATGGTTGCAAAAATCATGTATTGTTGATTGGAGAACTTTAATGAGCTATTGCAGTTGTTTTAACAATAAACGGGAAGTTCTTGAGGAGAACAGATTTGATCCAATGAATTAGAGATAGGTATATTGTTGTTGTTTGTCAGATGGAAGTGATGTTCTTTACTATTGTATTAATTAAATTATTTACACTTATAACAGAGATATATTTTGGAATGTGTGTTATTTATTGAGTATTTATGTAATGAAGGAGACAGTTCTATGACAATGAATAAGAGTGGCTGTACCGATTGTGTGGTTGTGCAATTTTTTTGACTTGCAATTATCAAGTCTATTGGCAAAATTATTAAAGTATTGTAAGGTCAATTATGTAAAAAGGTATATAAAAGTATATAAAATTATTATAACTTAAGAATGATTAGGGACAAATTAAACACACATTAACAGGAAACAGAAACACTAAATGACGGGACAAACATTGAATTTAAAACTAAAACTTGGGGATGGAAGAAACTGTTAGCACTACATCTCACTTGTTGGAAGAAATGAGTTTTTTCATATTTAATCTATTAGATTTAAGAGGTAAATTTGACATATGTAGGTTGAAGTGTGACAGTTCTTCTTCTCTTACTGAATACTGTAAGTTTAGTTATTCAGTATTATGGAGTATGTTGATATTAATGAATGTATCAAAATTTGTTTTAATTTTGAAATCAAAAGTAAATTGATGTTTTAATATTGGCATACTTTAACAATTTTAATTAGTAAGTTTCAAATTCAAAAATGTTTATATGGTAACAATGTGAATAATTGAAATACATCATTTGTTATAACTAACCAATTTTAGTCTAAATATTTCAGAACAAATTAAAATGATTATTTAGTAAATACAAACAAGTGTACTTGTAATTGAAAATTTTAACAAATTTACAAATTGCCTGAGAATTTTTTATTTGAAATGATTGTCGGTCTGAGCTATCTATTGTGGTGTATGAGCATTTCTTAAAATATTTTTATTTAAATTGTAATAATTAATAATTAAATAAAGTAGTAATTGGGTGAATATTGATGATTATTTAAATTTTGAATTCGAGTAATTGACTGACTTAAATCTTGAATAATTAGTTGGTAATACTAATTTATGACAATTGGAACCGGAAATTGATTCCATCCCCGGGCAGCAGGTACACATTTAAACCGGTGTAAAATATATTTTATTTCAATTCTTTGTCTCATACGAACAGACATTCCTCAAACCGACAAGAACACTGGTGAGTTATTTACAGTAGTTTTAGTAAGAATTTTTAAAAATTTTTTGATTAAAATTAAAATCTGTTTTTGAAAAGTAATATTTCTATTTAAATTTTAAATCTATACAGGATTATGAATAGTATAAATATATGTAATACGAATAGCTAGTCTGAACAATTTTCAGTCATGTTGGAAATCCATAAACCACGTGTTGAGTTTGAAATGAAATTGTTGTAAATTAAGTAAATTGTCGAAACCAGATGGAATGCAATAATAATTATTATGGGTTAAATAAGTTGAGGTACCATACCAGTTCATTACTGATGTTTAATTTAGTTTTAGGAAAATTTTATTTTTATTGGTGATATGTTGAAGAAAAGAAAAGAGGAGAAATTCTGTGAACACGAAATTCGATCCATCATGGTGTGCTGGATTTTAATTTTATGTTGAAGATTTAAAACAAACTGAGAAGTATATCAAACCTGTATATCAGATGTATTTTATTAAATGGGTTCTTGGACAAATTGTTGTTTCTATGGTATTGAAGTAACTACCAAGTATTGTGTGATGTTAAAAGTTGATGTTTGTGGTAACAATACTCTAAGTATATGGATCTACTGTAGAAAACGAGAAATGGAGTAGGTACAGGTAATATTATTTATATCGATAAAATTATTTTATAATAATACTGAATATACTGGTGTGTATTCTAATTCTAATTGTGCATTAAGTGTAACTGTTGTTTGATTTTTTAATGATTTTAATATTTCTAAATGTTCTAGGTTATTTAATAAGGTGCCTTTATTACAAGTATGAAGGATTGTGAAATCTGTTTGAGGATCAAAAATGTGGTTTGTTCGACGGATATGTTGGGAGAAATGTGATTGGCCTGATGTTGGACGTTCTATATATCTAAGATGTTCCCCTAGTCTGGTATTGAAGGATCTAAAGGTTCTACCGATGTAACATGCATTGCAGGTATGGCAGCTCAACTTATACACTCCGCTATACTCAAGTGAGTTACGTTTGTCCTTGTTATTTAAGAAAGTCAATCCTAGATTTGAAGCAGTTTTAAATGAGATATTTATGTGGTCATCAAATACTTTTGCAATTTTATAGGAAAGTTCACCTATGTATGTTAAAGATCGGTAAGATTTTTGTTCCACTATTTCATTAAACTGTTGTGTGTATACTTGATGTTCTAGCATTCTATTTGTCTTTTTATGCAAAATTTTATTCACTAGATTAGTGGAATAACCATTGTTCAAAGCTATTTGTTTTATAATTTGTAACTCTTTGTTAAATGAAGTCAAAGTTAATGGTAAAGAAATTAACCGATTAATGTAACTGTAAAAAGCTGCCATTTTGTGTTGTATTGGGTGATGCGAGTCTGCTGGTATTACTGTACCAGTATGAGTTGGCTTTGATTTGAATCATCTTGAATCTCTAATGTAAATTTAATTGAGTGGTGTAATAGATTTAAGTAATCTAGGAAGGAGTGTAGATTGTCAAGATTACCACTCCATACTATAAATGTATCATCTACGTATCTTGAGTAGAACTTAATGTACTTTGTGTAGGGGTTATTTTTCATTATTTTGTTTGATTCAAGATCATTCAAAAAGATATCTGCTAGAATTGGGGATAGAGGAGAGCCCATTGCAAGTCCATCTGGTTGAACAAATGTCTTGTTATCGAAATTAAAGAAATTCTGGCTAAGGCAAACACTCAATAACTCTGCATATTCAGTAATTTGATTAGGAGGATAATTATTATTCCATAAGTCCATAGTAATAATACTAATAGTGGAACAAAAATCTTACCGATCTTTAACATACATAGGTGAACTTTCCTATAAAATTGCAAAAGTATTTGATGACCACATAAATATCTCATTTAAAACTGCTTCAAATCTAGGATTGACTTTCTTAAATAACAAGGACAAACGTAACTCACTTGAGTATAGCGGAGTGTATAAGTTGAGCTGCCATACCTGCAATGCATGTTACATCGGTAGAACCTTTAGATCCTTCAATACCAGACTAGGGGAACATCTTAGATATATAGAACGTCCAACATCAGGCCAATCACATTTCTCCCAACATATCCGTCGAACAAACCACATTTTTGATCCTCAAACAGATTTCACAATCCTTCATACTTGTAATAAAGGCACCTTATTAAATAACCTAGAACATTTAGAAATATTAAAATCATTAAAAAATCAAACAACAGTTACACTTAATGCACAATTAGAATTAGAATACACACCAGTATATTCAGTATTATTATAAAATAATTTTATCGATATAAATAATATTACCTGTACCTACTCCATTTCTCGTTTTCTACAGTAGATCCATATACTTAGAGTATTGTTACCACAAACATCAACTTTTAACATCACACAATACTTGGTAGTTACTTCAATACCATAGAAACAACAATTTGTCCAAGAACCCATTTAATAAAATACATCTGATATACAGGTTTGATATACTTCTCAGTTTGTTTTAAATCTTCAACATAAAATTAAAATCCAGCACACCATGATGGATCGAATTTCGTGTTCACAGAATTTCTCCTCTTTTCTTTTCTTCAACATATCACCAATAAAAATAAAATTTTCCTAAAACTAAATTAAACATCAGTAATGAACTGGTATGGTACCTCAACTTATTTAACCCATAATAATTATTATTGCATTCCATCTGGTTTCGACAATTTACTTAATTTACAACAATTTCATTTCAAACTCAACACGTGGTTTATGGATTTCCAACATGACTGAAAATTGTTCAGACTAGCTATTCGTATTACATATATTTATACTATTCATAATCCTGTATAGATTTAAAATTTAAATAGAAATATTACTTTTCAAAAACAGATTTTAATTTTAATCAAAAAATTTTTAAAAATTCTTACTAAAACTACTGTAAAAAACTCACCAGTGTTCTTGTCGGTTTGAGGAATGTCTGTTCGTATGAGACAAAGAATTGAAATAAAATATATTTTACACCGGTTTAAATGTGTACCTGCTGCCCGGGGATGGAATCAATTTCCGGTTCCAATTGTCATAAATTAGTATTACCAACTAATTATTCAAGATTTAAGTCAGTCAATTACTCGAATTCAAAATTTAAATAATCATCAATATTCACCCAATTACTACTTTATTTAATTATTAATTATTACAATTTAAATAAAAATATTTTAAGAAATGCTCATACACCACAATAGATAGCTCAGACCGACAATCATTTCAAATAAAAAATTCTCAGGCAATTTGTAAATTTGTTAAAATTTTCAATTACAAGTACACTTGTTTGTATTTACTAAATAATCATTTTAATTTGTTCTGAAATATTTAGACTAAAATTGGTTAGTTATAACAAATGATGTATTTCAATTATTCACATTGTTACCATATAAACATTTTTGAATTTGAAACTTACTAATTAAAATTGTTAAAGTATGCCAATATTAAAACATCAATTTACTTTTGATTTCAAAATTAAAACAAATTTTGATACATTCATTAATATCAACATACTCCATAATACTGAATAACTAAACTTACAGTATTCAGTAAGAGAAGAAGAACTGTCACACTTCAACCTACATATGTCAAATTTACCTCTTAAATCTAATAGATTAAATATGAAAAAACTCATTTCTTCCAACAAGTGAGATGTAGTGCTAACAGTTTCTTCCATCCCCAAGTTTTAGTTTTAAATTCAATGTTTGTCCCGTCATTTAGTGTTTCTGTTTCCTGTTAATGTGTGTTTAATTTGTCCCTAATCATTCTTAAGTTATAATAATTTTATATACTTTTATATACCTTTTTACATAATTGACCTTACAATACTTTAATAATTTTGCCAATAGACTTGATAATTGCAAGTCAAAAAAATTGCACAACCACACAATCGGTACAGCCACTCTTATTCATTGTCATAGAACTGTCTCCTTCATTACATAAATACTCAATAAATAACACACATTCCAAAATATATCTCTGTTATAAGTGTAAATAATTTAATTAATACAATAGTAAAGAACATCACTTCCATCTGACAAACAACAACAATATACCTATCTCTAATTCATTGGATCAAATCTGTTCTCCTCAAGAACTTCCCGTTTATTGTTAAAACAACTGCAATAGCTCATTAAAGTTCTCCAATCAACAATACATGATTTTTGCAACCATGACCTACCATCCATTAATTAATAGAGTACCGGCATGTAAGTAATGTTTGTTTGTTTTATTTATTTGCTCATTTATTAATTTATTACAACAAAAGATTGCTACTTTATACCAATTGTGGGCCTTACCTTGTCTGTTACTACCTTTTATATATTCAAATTATTCATTTTGAAAACCACAGACATGTAATATTGGCATAATTACTATAATTTGTATGAACTAATTTATTTATTTGTTTATTTTATCTTTATGAGACACCACCCTAATTGGGTTTATTTTATTGCAGCATTAGTTTAACTTTGTATCTCGACCTGAAGATGCTTTGCAAATTATAGAAAGCGAAACCGGTCGTCAGATTGTTAAATTAAATTGATTGTGAGTAAGTCTTATTATTATTTCTTTACCTATTTGATATGGACTCACACAAGCAACACATTCAAGATCGTATACAATTTATTCTAATATTTGTGTATATTTTTATATTTTCAAGTCGTCTAGAATATGTGGTTCCCTATGGACCCACAAGTACCGTTTATTATTTTGGTTGTTTTATTAACGTTGTTTGTTGTTAACAGAAACGAAGGCTGAAGGCCTAAATACTTGGTGTACCGTGGCTGTTTAAATATTAAACTAATGGTTAAGGAGGGGTAATTTATTGATACGAGATTTTAAAGAGTTTACAGTTCATGACGAATTTTTTCACTTTTATTACAGAAAGAAAACAATGGACAATAAATAATTTAGAAACTATGGGAAATGATATACCATCTGACGGAGAGTCAGAAGCGTCAGATATTGATACTGATGTTCTACTAAATACCTTATTTTATATAAGGAATAAGAATATGTATGGGAGTCTGGATCCTCATTTCTAGGTCTGCGCTGTTTCACGAATGATGTCGTTATTAGACCACCTAAATATAAGTTCTGTTCGTTATAATCCTCCATCTCATTGAATTTAGTGACAACTAGTTGCCTATAACACAGTTTTATGGCATTGAATTACTTTAACCTAGAACAACGACAGTTCGGACCTACATCACGACTTTGTTTCAATAGTTTCTTCTACCTAACTAACCAAAGTCTACCTAACTTTGGCTTCTTTTTCCGCACTTGGTTCGTTTTTCCTACCAACTCCATAATTTGCAGTAAACAAACTAATATCAAGTAAACAATACTCAAATAGTAATAACTAATAAAGCAAATTTAAACTCAAAACACACAAGTGAACGCACAACGCAACGAAACGTGACTAACTGCAAGATACAACAATACTGTTGAATAACAGCTGTAAACTGACTACCATCGTTCTGTCCTCTTCGACAAATGAAGCTCATCATTTTTCCCTCTTGGTTGTTTTATTCAACCGTTAATATCTCTTGACTCTCAGCAATATTTCCAAAACCAATGCCACAGTCCTTTAGTATTAGAACTAGGCGCCATCCACAATTGAAAATTAATACAATTTTAACTCTCATCGTTTTCCCCCTGACCCTTCGTTTATTTTAACAAATGTGTTTATTGTGTGATTTTTTTAAAGCAGTCAATTATACACTGATACTACTGCAGCCAATCCTGGGGATATCGGTTTTGTATTCTGTTTACTTCTACTTTTTACTTTTTTGTTTGTCCCAAACAGTTACCTTTCCTCTTTGTTATCTTCCCAATTTTGTCAATTTGTTCTTATTTTTAATTGCCTTTTTCTATTCTTATGTTTATTTTGATATCTTATTTTGTCCCATCTGTAAGCAATGTACACTAATACCAAACTATTTTTTTTTTAACGTGTTGTACGGTCCTGAAGAAAGTTGATGCATTCGAACAGTCAGCGACTTGCCGTCATCTACTTTTCGGTGATGGGTGATGGGCCGCTAATGGGCTACCGCCAACTGAGTGACAACACGAACAAACGGTGATTGGAATGTATTTGATATCTTTTATTGAAGGTAATTAGAACTTCGTGATATATCAGTTGAGAGGAAAAGCCACAACAATAAATCAAATTAAAATCGATAATTTTTGAGATTCCGAAATAAAGTTGGGGAATATTGATCAACTCATTTAAATGCAAAAATGACCAGGTGAAGTATATTTTTCTTGGTTATTAAATACGTTTAATAAATGGAAATATATTTTCTTAGATTTATACACTCATAGACAAAATTATTTAAAAAGTTTTGTTATCATTCTTAGTAAAACATGATTTCAAATTATTGAAGTAAATTGTTGTTAATCTGATAGTGTGTATGACTTATCACGTCATTTAATATACTTACGTCCCTAATTACTTATTTACTTACTAATCCGTAGTTTACACAGCATATTCTGTTTGCCGTTTCTTCTTCTTTAAGTTCCATCTTCTATCGAAGGTTGGAAATCATCATGGCTATGCGGACTCTGTTGACTGCCGCTCTAAAAAATTCTGCACTACTGCATTCAAGCCATTCACTAAGTTCTTAAGCCAGGATATTCTTCGTCTTCCCACATTTCGCTTTTCTCGGATTTTGCCTGCATAATAAATTGTAATAATGCGTATTTTTGCCCTCTCATCACATGTCCCAAGTACTCAAATTTTCGTCTTTTAATAGTTAATATTATTTCCGCCTCATTTCCTATCCTTCTAGTTACTTCCATGTTTGACATTCTTTGAATCCATGATATTCGTAGGATTCTTCTGTAACACCAAAATTCAAAGGCGGCCAACTTATTCAGATGAACTTGTTTTAGTGTCCAAGCTTCCAAACCATAAGGAAGAGTAGAGAACACGTAACATCGAAGCATTCTCAGGCGTAGTTCTAACCTTATATCCCAACAACAAAGAAACTTTTTAAGTTTAATAAATGATGTACGTGCTATTTCAATACGTGTCTTAATTTCTTTGGTTTGGTCTACATCTAATGTTATCCATGTTCCTAAGTATTTATAGTTATTAACACTCTCAATTGCAGTATCTTCAATAGTCAATTGGATATTTGCATGTGCAGATTTAGCACAGTTTGCCGTTTAACACATCATAATAGCCATTTCTTTTTATGATATATATTTTCAGTAAAGTCCCTATTTTTTATTACTTTTCCACTGTAATCTACGATCTAGTCCTCTTTTACTTCTTGGGTTTGGTTTCCACGTTATCTGCGGTATTTTCGGCTTGCCAGTCCTTTGAACATAATATGCATACCAGAGTAATTTTCTATTTTGTATATATCATTTAGTGTCTCCTTCACATTATTTCTCTAATCGTTTATTTCATTTTCTTCAAAACATTATTTTCATTACATTTATGCTGTTTTTCTTTGTTTTATTTTAACATCACATAACATAACAGGACACAGCCACAACGCAAAGGCAACTGGAAACGACAGAGATAAGAGTACTGAGAAGAATTACAGGAAATACGCTGAGAAATCGAAAGAGAAGTGAAGAGGTTAGAAGAAAATGTAATATACAGTGTATAAATGAATGGACTCAACTTAAAAAAAAAGAATAAAATAACAACATAAGCAGAATGGAGCAAAATAGTAAGAGATAAGTTACCAATCAGCAAAAAAAGTATCGGACGACCGTGCAAAAGATGGAGTGACAATCTTCCACAGAGGTATTAATCCGCCAACGAACAAGCAGAATTGCTTATAAAGAGGAAGAAAAAGAAGAACTAAGATTGAGAAAAAAATAAAAGATAGTAATACACTCCTTGTAAATGGGTATATTTATTTAAAAAAACCTTAAAAGGGCCACATCAATAGAACAAACGTTTTCGGACTACACAGTCCATCATCAGGTTATTAAAATCGAAAATGCTAGGTCATAATGCCTGAGCCACCAAAATATTAGGGTAAAAACCCTTTAAATTACATTTAGTTATGAAATGTTGTACATTGTGTTGAGTTGAAACTGAGTTCCACGTTGTTCTCCGAGTGCAGAGGTTGTCTCTCGCCCGGCTCTGGAACCCATTTGAGCCATGTGTTACCTTTGGTCAAATTTAATTTAATATAGAACATCACAGTTATTTTATAACACAATGTACAACATTTCATAACTAAATGTAATTTAAAGGGTTTTTACCCTAATATTTTGGTGGCTCAGGCATTATGACCTAGCATTTTCGATTTTAATAACCTGATGATGGACTGTGTAGTCCGAAAACGTTTGTTCTATTGATGTGGCCCTTTTAAGGGTTTTTTAAATAAATATACCCATTTACAAAGATTAACCTCTTTTTGTTATACGTGGTATACAGCCAGCTACAGGAATTTTTTCCTTGTGGATTTTTTTAATACACTCCGTATAATGTTTAGTCAGCAAAGGCATCTATTAAGACTAAAATCTCGTAGAAGTTTCATACAGCATAGCTTAAATTGTAACAATTTCTAACTGACGTCGTTTACAGTTTGGGAAGGAATCTTGCCTGATAATGCTGTAGATCCAAAGGAACAGGACATCCTACATATTTTGAATTACTCATAACTATATGGAGGATACAAATATACTCATAACCGACACAATGCGGTTGTAACGCAGTGCAAAACCTCGAACCCCCATTGAGTTGCAGGAACTTTAATCGGACAGTTAACAGTTTGACTGCGTTACCGGTCCCCTGGGACCGGCGTTCGTTATTAGTAAAGTGCGGCGTGTGAAAACTTCAAACTTTTAAAAATTGCGAAAGGCATATCTTCGTTTAAAAACAGCATTATACTTGTCTTAAGATTCTAAAAATTTCTAAAAAAAATGTAACGGGCTTTGGGGGTCGGTAACGCACAGAGATTACAATTTGTTACTCGGGTGCTAGACCGGTCCTGCGGGACTGGTGCATATTTATGTATCTGCATGCTTGCGCAGTAAATCGACATTTAGTATCGTTTGTATTTCAATAGCAGGTGTGTTTACGTCCGTGTTTTAGGTAGTTTTACTAGTCTAAAAATATCATCTCCCGTTAGAAAGATTTTGTTGTTACCGTAAACAACTGATACAAACAAAACAAGAACTGTAGAGTGTAACGAATGGAGTACTTCAGTTGAAAATAAAAAATATGACGAAGATAACTCAAGTATTGTAAATTCGCGCTAAAGTCCAACTGATTTAAGAGACCATGTGCTTGCAGAATTGTCAAATAGTGACAGTGAAAATGAAAGGGACGATCCTTTTGATTCGGACGATTCTGTAATTGACAAAAACTATGTTCTTTCTTTAGATGAATCGTACAGTGATATAAGTGAGAGTGAATTATTCCACGATGATAATGAGAGAGAAATTAATAACGAAAAAAGTGACAATTAAACTGGAGAGTTGAATCAATATCAGGATATGCCTATATTAAATTTTAACGAAATAAAAAATCCTATAGACGCTTAAAAGTTATTTGTAACCGATGATCTTTTACAGAATATTGTCACAGCTAGTTGTAAAAAGTTTAAAATGGTACCGTAAACTAGCCTTTCAATTTTTGCTTGGAATATCTATTGTAAATGCCTGGATTGTTTATAGCAAGATGTTGTTCCACAAAATTTTCTATACTGGAATTTAGAAGAAGATTGGCGCATGAGTTACTTGTTACTACAGATGCACACGAAAACACCACTACTCCCAAAACACTTCCACATACGTTTGTTAAACCGTCAGGACCTGGAAAGAAAAGGAGAAGACCATGCCCAGGATCTTCTTCTTCATGTGCCTTGTCCGTTCCGAACGTTGGCAATCAACATGGCTATTCTGACTTTGTTTACGGCAGATCTAAATAGTTCAACAGATGACAATCCGAACCATTGCCGCAAGTTTTGGAGCCACGAGTGACTTCTCCTCCCTGGACCCCTTCTGCTGTCTATTTTCCCTTGAACGATCAGCTGTAGTACTCTATATTTATTAAGTCTCATAACGTGACCCAAGTATTCCAACTTTCTTTTCTTTATACTTATTCCTACCTCTCTTTCTTTACCTATCCGGCGTAGTACCTCTTCGTTGGTCGCGTGCGCAGTCCAGGATATACGTAATATACGTCGATAAGCCCACTTTTCAAAGGTTTCTACTTTTTTCATCAATGTTGCGGTCATTGTCCACACCTCCATTCCATATAACAAAACCGGGAATACATAACATTTCAGAAGTCGAATTTTGAGAGGTAGGGTAAGGCTTTTAGAGGTGAAAATTTGCTTCATGCTAGTGAACGATGCTCTTGCCTTTTCTACTCTCATACGTATTTTCTTCGCTTGATCCCAATTTGAGTTAACTGTTGTTCCCAAGTAGATGTATGAATCCACGTGTTCAATTCTTTCATTGTCTAATATCAGTTGCTGTGGTGGTTGTTGGGTTTTGCTTACTAACATCCATTTGGTTTTTGTGATATTTAGTCTGAGTCCGTATTGTGCACTTGTTGTTTGTATCTTACTCATTAGGCAACTCAGTTCCTCCATGCTACTTGCTAGAATCACAGTGCCATCAGCATACCTTATGTTATTAATTATTTCTCCATTTATCTTAATGCCTTCTGTGCTTTCCTCTAACGCTATCTTAAATACTTTTTCTGAGTATATATTAAAGAGAATTGGAGACAAGATACAGCCCTGTCGTACCCCTTTCTTGATCTTAGTTTTATTGGTCAATGTAGATCCTACTTTCACTTTGGCTGTTTGACCCCAATAGAGACTCACTATTGTTCGAATGTCTCTGTAGTCGACTCCGATCTTATGGAGAACTTCAATTATCTTTTCGTGCTTTACGTTATCGAATGCTTTTGCGTAGTCTATAAAGCATATGTACACATCTTTGTTCATATCTCTGCAGCGCTGGATGAATACTTGTAGCCTAAAAAGTGCTTCTCTTGTCCCAAGAGTATTCCGAAACCCATGCCTTCGAAATGTGGTTAATTAGACTTATCATCCGATGTTGATCACAAAACTTTGCTTTTAGTTTTTTCGGTATGGCAACAAAAGTTGAATCTAGCCAGTCTTCAGGAAACTCCTCGCTGTTATAAATATTGTTAAAGAGTCTGACAAGTGAGTCTAGAAATTGACTGTTTGTTTCGCACAGCATTTTCAATACTTCCCCGTATACGTTATCGTTGCCTAGTCTTTTGTTATTTTTAAGACCCTTTAGGCATTCTCCACTTCTGATTTTAGAGCGCCAGTATCATCATTGCTCAGTGTACACCCACTAGGACGGTCATCATTAAACAGTTGTTCCACATAAGTTTCCCAGATTCTAACTATTTTGTCGGGGTCTAAGTAGTTGTAGATTTCCATTATCACCGCACAGCCCTTTCGATAAAATATTGTAGCTTTTCTTTGTTGTGAGTTCTTTTATCTTCTTATGCATATTGTGATAGTCGTATACCTTTTCGCACTGTTCGATTTCTTCGCATCTCTCCGGGAACCATTTCCATGCATAGGATGCAATCATAAATTAATAGAGACACATTCAAGCAAACAGGCAAGTAATATGGTGTCAAAAGCAACAAGTTACTGCAATGAATGTCCTGGATAACCAGGAATGTGTTTATCTTGCTTTATATATATATATATATATATATATATATATATATATATATATATATATATATATATTTGGCTTTATTAAAAATAATCTATTTTCGTGAAACTTTTTTCTGATTGTTTTTTTTTAATAACTACGAAAAAATCTTTTACTTTCCTGAAACTTTATGTTTTTTTTGTTTAATAACTAAGGACATAAATATTATTTAGTTTACATGTTTTTTTGTTTTTAAATAGCATTTACACTAATAAAACATTAAGAAGTTTTGATCTTTTAATCGAGATCTGTAAAAAATAGTAAGCTGTCTTGATACTTTAAAATATTCTAACAGGAAACGAATGACAGTGTTTACTGTTAATAGCTAATCGTAAAAATCGTATAATTTATATTATAAAACTGTAAAAATGTTAAAACTAATTACGTCACTACCGGTCTCCGACGGTCGGTAACGCACCGTGTTCACGTCAAGCCACCGGTCCCGGAGGATCGGTAACGCACTGTTCTTTGGTTGACATATTGTGGGAGCTTAGCCAACCTGTTAAGCGGCGAAATATTGGCAGTATAATATTATCAAGAATGGTCATGGAAAGAAGGAAAGTAACGATTTCAGAAGGTTGAAATCGAAACATCAAAATGAGATGAGAATTGTAATTAATTCCAATTAAAGTTGGCAAATAAAAATAAATTTACCCAAAAAGCTATGTCCAGACCAATAATAAGTAAGTTTACATTTATTAAGTCATGCATTTTAGACGTAATTTTTCCAAAGATATCTAGATAGTATCAAAAATACGTGCATTGAATTATATGGGCAAAATAATTTAAAAAATAATAAACAAGTAGTAACTAATACTAATATAAGAATACAACAATCTCATACTGTAAACTGTAAAATAGTAGCCGTACCAACGAAATTTTTATCTAATTAGCCTTCTTCGGTCCATCTTTGGACATAGGCCTCCCCAATCCTTTTCCATTCTTCTCTGTCTGTCGCTACAGTCATCCATCTAGAGCCCACGTGCTTCTTGATATCACATGTCCATCTCATTTGGGGCTTTCCTCTGCTTCGTTTATATTCCCCATGTCTCCAACTTATAAGAATTTTGTTCCATCGGTCTTCTTTTTGTCTTATATTGTGTCCGGCAAATCTCCATTTCAATTTTGCAACTTCTTGTCTAACATCACTCACTTTTGTTTTCTCTCTTATCCACTTGTTTCTTTTCTTATCCATTAGTCTTATGTGCAACATTTGTCTTTCCATTGCTCTTTGGGTTTTTATGATTTTGTCCATGTTTGCTTTTGTAGATGTCCACGTTTGGGAACCATAAGTAAGAACAGGGAGTACGCATTGATTATATACTTTGGTCTAAAGAGGCTGTGGATATCTTTTGTTTTTAAGAATGTAGCATTGTTTGCCAAATGCCGCCCATGCCAGTCTAATTCGTCTCTTGATCTCTGCTGTTTGGTTCTCTTTGTTAAGTTTTATAGTTTGACCAAGATATATATAATCCTTAACTTGTTCGATTTCATCTTGTCCGATTCTCATTTTGATGTCTTCATCTGTATTTGTTATAGTTTTGGTCTTGCTGTAATTCATATTAAGGCCTATCCTTCCAGCTTCTACGTCCAGTTCTTTCATCATTTCAAATAATTCTTCTTTTTTATCAGTTATCAATACGATGTCATCAGCATACCTTAGATGGTTCAAGCGTTGTCCACAAATTTTTATACCTTTTTCTTTCCATTCTAATCTTTTAAAAGTATCTTCAAGAGCCTGATTGAAAAGTTTCGGTGATATTGTATCACCCTGTCTCACGCCTCTACTTATTTGTAATGATTTTGTTCCTTCATATACTTTAATTGTTGTTTTGGCTTCCTTATATATATTGGTTATTAGTTCCGTATATCTGTGGTCAATTCGGCTGTTAATCAAAGAACTTTTCACTGCCCACAACGAAATTTCTAAAAACAAATAAATAATAGAAAATCAAAAGTTTTATGACCGAATAATCACTGTCTATACATAAACTGTTTTTAAACACGCTATTAACAATCCAAGCTTTAATTTTATTGCAGTTTCCTAAAAAAACTCCAGAATTCAAAATACGTAAAGATGACATCTAGGTCAGTCACACGCCGAGAAAGGAAGTGTATTAAATTCTTGGGCTTAGAGTGTTGACTCCAATTCCAGTTGATCGTTTTTTACGTTGGCCTATTTAGCGTACGATCCGATGATATGGTTGTATCTGAAGTATGCTAAACCGAGACAAGTATGAGTCATAACTGCGAGGAATTTGGTGCCACTTCGTTATTGTTAAAAATATTCAAATTCGCAGAATTTGACATGTTATTAATATTGATATCCTGGAAATTCAATGTTTGAACATAATATATTATTATTTTAAAGATACAAATCATTTTTGTATATCTTGTAGTTCAGTAACAAACTAACATCCTACATCGAACTATATAATATTAGGTATTTTCGGGTTCTAAAATTTGTACTGTCACCAAACAGTTTTGAAACTGCGCCGACGACTTGTGTAGTAGTATAGATTTATAAATCATTTTAAAATGATCCTAGAACTGTTAACATTTTGCCAAAACACGAACATGTATAGCGACTTAGCGACAATTAAATGACATAAAACAGCATTGTGGATGACAAATAACATGTTCGAAATATTTTATTTTCTGTGGTATGTTGTATGATAATAGAATAAAATAGTATAAAAAACGAGAAATTGAAAAGAAAAAGGTAATTGACAGGGAGAATAGAACTACAATTCTTAGAGAGTATTTAGATATGATGAAAAAACATAATGTTGATAATTTATAAAATGTGTAATATTACGTTTTGTTTTGTTTGTCCTAAATTTTTCCATGTTCTTGATATTTATACTTTCAGTTGGAAATTAGAGTCCTTTTACAGAGGTTCTACTCCGCCTATTTAATAAAATTTGATATACTTCCCTTTTTTTTGGTTGTTGATCATGAATCTTGTCATTTTCTGTGGAAACGCTAAATATCCGAGATACAGCCTTTTTAAGTTGTATGGGAAAAATCACCTTCTCATAAAAAAGCTTTACCTCAGACACTAGGTATTTCCATGGAAAAATATGTCCAGATTTGTGTCAAACAACCTGAAAACCTTAAGTATACAAAGTTTTATCAAAATCGGCGTGAATAAGAGCTTCTGTAAAAATCCAAAATTGGTAAAAGCTAGAAATTTAGTACTTGAAGTGCTGAAACACAAACCAACCACACTATTTAATGCATAAAGTTGTTACCCAGTAAAAAGCCACTCACACAACCAAATTAGGTTTAATACCCTACAACTTTTACTTTGTATTAAGAAGCATCATTAACGTTATTTTATCCTTCATTTTAATCGTTCGTTTTAATATAGGCTATAGTTTTATAGTTCCACTCAATTATTTGGGAACTTACTTGTGGTCAAAGCTTTAATTATTTTATCAGTAACTTGTTTTCTCAATTCAACATACTCTACTGTGAACACTTCCTCATAGGTATAGTTTTTTACTAAACCTAACCTGTTTAGATTTATGGGAAATTATTGGTAAATTTTAAATATGATTCTAATATCACTTTTATATGACTTTCCTTGAAAAAGTTAAAATGCTAATAAAATATAATGAATATTAAGGTAGTGTCCCATATTTTTATGTCTTTGTAAAAAAATTGTAAGTGAATGAATTAGTAAAATTAAACAGGTAGTATTATAAATGTTTAGCCAATATTCTATCAATTCTTTAATTTTCTCGTAATTGTAAAATAAACATTTTTTATCACAGTTTTCAATTTAAAAGATTTATACCAAATTTTCTTTAGTACAGATAAAGTTCATTCTCTGAAATCATTTATTTATATTATTCTATTATGCTGCCTGTATATGAAATTTAATTAGGTATGTATAAATTAAATTCTGACTCTGATTCCAACAGTACATTTATTATTGAGTCCATTTTTAATAAAAAGCACTCGAAAATCACTGAAATTACTATTAATTAATGCAAACGACTACTACCTATCAATCAACAACAAGCACAAAATCATTCTTTATACTGTGTAATAACTGTCAATTTTGAAACGAACCGCGCACGCCTCAAAAAATCCTGAAATAATCAAGACCTTTTAACAAAAACCAAATTGATAGTTTTAAAACTGTCCACAAACAGCATCAGATTTTAACTCGAACACCAAACTTCGATTCTGAACAGTTTTAAGATGATCCGAAATAAACCCGAACATTTATATTTCTTCTGCGCAAACTCTTGACGGTTGTCAAACAGTCAATGCAAAACCCGAAAACACCTATTATGTATATCCTATTTTTTGAGTTTTTCGGAAAGCTAGCCTCTTGACTTTTTTGTTATTTTGGTTCACGATCTTGTGTCGAGCTAGACATTTTGTCACAGCTAATTTCGCAGCTTTATAATTTTATGATCTTTGTTGGAACTAATTCCTTATTATTCTTTAGTTTTTTCAAGGATTTGAAGACCCTGCACTGGTACTCATGGTGATATTCCTTTGTGGTCTTAGTATTGTATTCTGAACGAATAGGTTTCGCTGTTTTTCTCAAACACAGGTATACTCTGTTATCAAAATTCAGATACTTGCAGGTTTTAGGTAGTTGTTTATTTTGCTTCTTAGTTTTGCTAGTTTCAGTTTATTTCGTTGTTGTTTTTGATTGAAAATCCCACAGCCCTGTAGAACCACATAATATTGATATTTTTATATTTGTTATAACTAATTAAAGAATTATAGAAAAGCAAGAAAACTCCAAAACTACAGTTCTTGATATGAGTCAGGTCCTAAAATGATCTCGTAACTTTTTGTGATATAAACAATGCAAGTCGTTCTTTAATGCACTGCATACTTGGGTTAATAAATGATTGAATGTATACCTCATCCATTTTTGGCTACAAAATATATGTACTTTGCTCTTATCTATATCGAATACAGATGTCCGAATTGCCAACATCCTTATTTATTATGGGTTCTGGAGAAAATGCTTCTATACTAACAACCCGCAGATTGTACCCTCTTTGATGATAGATTAGAAGTTACACAAAGAACGGTACTAGGCTCGGGCTTCAGTCTAGTAGAGGTATCTTGGTCGGGACTCTTATTACAGCTCAAATATAAAGAATGAGTTAGAGAAGTACTTTTTTTTTACTAAAGACACTGAAGTGTACTTACATTAAAATCTGGTCAGTAAGACCAATTATCAATTTATTTCTAACTTAAATTACTAATGAAAACTTAAAATTAGGTGTCTACTCACTAGTTTCTTTCCTATCATTTCTAATAACTAGCATTAAATTTAGCATGATGCATACTCGCACAACTTTTGCTCTGCTTTTCACTCACTTACTATACCAGTTCAAAAGGCTTTGTTCTTTTGAGCCTTCTCTCTAGGTTCGTATTGTCGAGGAGCTGGATAGCCTCGACGCTAACATGATGATGGAGTCGTTGTTTCATGGCTCCCTGCAAATTTCTTGATTATCTGATTGACATCTTCCATCTTGAGGTCTCGGTGAAGATCGTTGTTCCTAACGTACCAAGGCGCATCTACGATGTTCCTTAGCACTTTATTCTGGAATACCTGGATTACTTTGATGTAACTAGGCTTGGCACAGCTTCAGAGTTGGCAACCATAAGTCCATACTGGCCTCAGTATTTGTTTATAGATTAGGAGTTTATTATTTATGGATAGAGAGGAATACCTTGCCATCAACCAATACAATCTTGTAGCGGATGCCTAGTTCTTCTCTTTTCTTCTTCACGTGAGCTTTCCAGCGAAGTTTCGCATCAAGAGTGACCCCCAAGTACTTTGCTGATGTTGCAATAGGCACTTGGACATCATTTATTCTAATTGGAATATTATTAATTCTCTTATTGGTAAAATATATATGGACTGATTTATTCTCATTCAGCTTAATTTTCCATTTTTTGGTCCATTCATGAATTTTATTTATTGAATTTTGTAGTTTTTCTGTAGCTTCTTCGACGATGTCACTTACTGCTAAGACAGCAGTGTCATCTGCAAAGGTAGCTATGTTGTCGTCTTCTAGTTCAGGTATATCACACGTGTATATTAGGTAAAGGACTGGACCCAATACACTCCCTTGTGGAACACCTGCTTCAATATCCTTGAGATCAGTGTATGTATCTTCTTGTTTAACTCTAAAATGTCTGTTCGCTTGATATGATTGTAATATATTTAAATATTGTTTAGGCATGAATGATTTAAGTTTATGTATCAAACCGTTATGCCAGACTTTATCAAACGCCATTGCCACATCTAGGAAGGTTGCAGAACAGACTTTTCTTTTCTCTAATGATCTTTCAATTATAGCAGTTATTCTATGCACCTGGTCAATTGTCGAATGCTTATTTCTAAATTCAAATTGATGATCTGGAATTATTTTCTTTTCTTCAATAATTATTGGTAGGATTCTTCGCAGGAGGAGTTTTTCAAACACCTTGGACATCACAGGTAGAAGTGATATTGGTCTATATGATGTCACCTCATTGGGGGGTTTTCCAGGCTTTGGTATCATGATCACCTCAGCTTTCTTCCATAAATCTAGAACATATTGTAGTCTAAAGGCAGCATTTATTAAATTTGTTAATTTTGCGATAGCTTTTCTTGGTAGATTTTTTAGCAGTCTTCCGGTAATGAGGTCACAACCTGGTGCTTTATTTGGGTCGATTTGTTCTTTAATTAACTCAGCTACTTCTTTTGGGGAAGTTGGCCTGATATTCTCATCTATTTGCTTTGGTTCGGGCAAATCTCTCTGCCTTCTGCTGATTATTTCTGGCCCAACTACCGTCTTCCAGTTTTATTGGAGAAGAATGTAATATTGACCTTTTAATTCTTTTTGTATCTTTCCAAAGCGAGTACTCTGTGCTACTGTCGCTTGTTAGCTCTTCCAGATAAGATTTAATAGATTCATTCTTAATTTTCTGGATTTCTCTTTTAAGTTGCTGGCTGGCATTGTTTAGGTTAGTTTTGTCTCGAGGGGCTCTCGTTTGCTGCCATTTTCTTCTTAGGTTTCTTTTTTTTTATTAATTCACGAAAGTAGTACTGACGAAAGGGAAACAGCCAGCTAGGAACAGCACAGGTAGTAATAGGTAGTAGAGATGAATGAAGGTAGAGATGAACGATGAACGATGGCATCGACTGATGAATAATGAACAGTGAACAATAAATAATGAATACTGAATAATCGGCAGACATAAGTGACCTCGTTCCTTTGAATTGGAACACGTCTGTTGGACAAAAGAGAAAATAGTTAATATAGGACTCACTGTGTAAAGATATTTTATATAGATAAGAGTGAATTGAAAATACACTTACCGCCGTGTGATGGAGACAAACCTCTTGCTACTGGAACCAACTCGAAAATGAATTCGAATTCTGAACTTTAAGCAAGCTAAAGATAAAAACGGGGTGGGAGTATTGGCTGAAGGGTGCCACGCGAAATTGATATTAAATAGCAGGGCTACTGTGGTCATTTTTGTACTCTCCCGACAGGAATTATACTCTCTCCGAAAAACAACTCTTCTGTTTTTCTGAGAAGGTAGACCGGAGATTTCACAACAGACAGTGATTACTTTGTTACTAGGAAAGATTTATATTTAGCAAAGACTAGATAAAGAAAACAGGGAACATTGGACGAAGTTATTTCATTGTTAGAAAAAAAGCGTAACAAATCGCTTGTTGCTGTTGAGGTATTTTTAAGGCGTTTAACAAAATATATAGACATAGGCGGCGTGAAACTAATTCTCTAAGGGGAATAATTCAAAGACATTTTAAACATGCTTCAAGATAATGTTTGGAAAAATATTTAGTACTTATCAGACAATCAGAACACTCGAGATATCAAACTACAGAGATGTGTTCGCCAGGGTTGCGTGCTGTCGAAAATATCCCGAAAAAAAAAAAAAAAGAGTGTCGTGTAGAGAAAAAATACCTTTCAAATGATGTGCCACTAGACCACACTTGGTTAAAAAAAAGCTGGAGATTGATGCGGAGCAGTAGGGAGTTACACTCGTCCCTTCCCCTAATACAAATTGATGTATTTTTTAATATTTTAAAGAAATTTTTTTTTCTGAGTTTTTGGGGGATGGTCAAATTTTCGTTGGAACACACTGTATATAGATGTGTCCTATTTTTAACAATCATAAAAAATGTAAGAATTTGACCATCTTTGTTATTAAGTTCATACGCCACGGTACTACACAAACACACTTATATCATGTAAGATGGCGCCAGACAGCATTCTGTTTTCAAATCAAAGCAATTAATGCTTTCAACGGTTTTTTATTATTAGACGAATAAATTTCAGAATGGAGGACACACACAAGCGATACGATACGGTATTTAAAGTAGTGGAATTTAATTAAAATTTTTTCAGGTAATTTGATAATGGAAAGTTATTTCGGAGTGAGTCGTTGTTGAAATTTCCTTTTTCAGATATGTTTTTGGGAAACTAGTCGAATTTATGGACTAGGTGCCGAAGTCTCTTTATATCGGTCAATATTTATGAAGTTGTTTACTTATGCATATAGCATGTCTTGCTTTGGTTCATTTAAAAAATGTTACCAATTAGTTTAAATATATACACGGACATAGCTTTTGTCAAACGACCATTTATTTCTACAATATTATAATAATTTTTTTCTTTCTTAATATATATTCTACAATATTATAGCATTAGAATCAAGACCTGTCGGTTTTAGAATTTTAAGCAAGTAATTTTTAGACATTTAGCTTCCAGATCGTGTCACTAAGAGATCATGCCGCTCTACTTGCTTTTAAGTTTTGTTGTCGTACTTCGACTTCAATATCTCCGTATCTAGTTATATATATTCCCACATATCTAGACCTTTCTGCTTTATTATTTTTGCTTTACATTCAAATTCATTATTTCTACTTTAAATTAATTCTAAGCAATAATACACAACATTCACGAATTAATATAATTAGTGTACTACTTAATTGTTATTGAACGTTACTGAAAATAAATACATTTCACTAAAAACTAGTAGTAGGCTACTTTTTGAATTGATAATAAATAATTTATTTTTTAACCGCATATCTTTTAAATTATATCAATCAGACCCGGAGTATTAAACTTTTTTGGAATCAGCTTATTTTTATCGATCTAAAAATGTCATAAAATACAGGGTATTACATTAAAAAAAGAGTCGATGACCTTTTCATGAGGTCTGTATTGTTCGGTTATAAAATTTTCCAGGATAACATTTAAAATTATGTTAAGATTTTGATCATACATTTTCTAAAGTAAGAGTACAATACATTTTTATTATATAATTTGGGAAAAAATATTAGAATTTGTTAAATATATTGGTTTTATGACATACATTATCATATACTGTATAACTATCTCGCTATAAAGGATATTAAAAAAATATAAAATGCAGACCATCTACTCACTAGACCTACCTCAACGCTTACGATCAAGAAGCCACCAACGCAAATCCCTTATATAAATGATTCATTGGCTCACAAAAACATCTTTATCTTATTTAACTATTACATCCATACTCTAAATCATACAATCCCTGCCAACTGCCACCTCAATGTCCATTAAGTAAACAAAGTAAGTATAATCCTTTCATCGTCCGACAGTAATAGTCCCGTGAATGACGTACCAAAAGATCCCCATAATAATGATTTACCTTATCCTTTTATACGGTCAGGGCACAAAGCTCCCAAGCTGGCAATAATAAGATTACCAAAAATACTTCACAGATTATAGCCTTACACTATTTAAACGATCTGTCAACTCGGTGAAATAAAGCGGAAGGGTTAGGAACTAAAGGGTTTATTGAGATTAGGTACTGTAAGGAAAAATATGAAAAGTATAATGTTATTGTTATTTATTAATATTATTATGTTTTAGGTATATGATATGATTGAATAAACGGAAATAGAAATCATTTGTGTAACAATAACACACTGAAAACTTTGTTTTCAAACTTCCACAACATATATTTTAATCTCTTATCACTACAGCTGTTTCGGCTGATTGCCTTTCTCAAGTGATCTATTTTTGGCATGCGTTTACATTTTATAGTCTCTAATGAAATAGGTTGAGGAGGGGAGAACTGTTTGTCTCAAGTTGGTCATTCAGAATTATATCTGTGTTTTTTAATTTGTTGATTTCCATAGATTCTAACAAAGATAGTTTAAGGCCTTTAATTTGAATGTAAAGAATTTTAAATTCGTCATTAAAAGAATGATTGTGATCTAGAAGGTGAAGGGCGTATGTCGAATCTGTTTTTCTATTATTGAAAGCCCTTTTATGTTCTGCTATTCGTTAATTAAAGTTTCTACCAGTTTGATACCACGGTGTAAGTGTATTTATTTTGTCTCTTGTTGTTTTTGATATATTTGCCTAGGTTGTTTTTTGTTCGGAAAGCTGGTGTTATTCCTTTCTTTTTTATGTGTTTGGCTATTTTTGTTGATATTTTGCCTGTATATGTAATCGAGCAGAAGGTACTGGGTTTTTTCTCAGGGCTTTCTTGTGTAGTTTTTGATTTAACATTTTATTAATTGTTTGTTCGTTGTATCCGTTGTATTTTGACATCGGAATTTCTGTTAATGTATGTAACATAGTATGATAGGCTGCCAGTTTATGTTGTGTTGAATGGGATGATGAATTGTATATAGTCGTGTCAGTATGGGTAGGGTATCAGACTTAAAAACAAACGTCATGTTTGTTTTTAAGTCTGATAATTTTTAAATCTAAAAAATTTATGGATTGATTTTGTTCTGTTTCTATTGTAAATTCAATATGACTATGAAGTGAATTAATATACGATATAAATTGATCGAGTTGCCTGTTAGTTCCTGTGAAACATATGTCCAGTATAACAAAGTTTTGTTTGAAACATTTTTTTTGATATACTTTATGATTAAGCAGTATTTATATTTTGTAAAATATACTTATATAGATATTTATGAATTATTAATAGATATACTAGTAATAGGAGCACCAATTTACGTACAATAAGTATTGGATTATATACCGAAACTGATAAAATAATAGCATCATCTGGAAATTTCATTTGCATCATTAGATAAACTTGAAATGAAGTGTAGTCACCAACTGATTTATATTTATTTCTCATAGTTGACTTTTATTCTATTTCTATCCGAAATATTTGTATTCAATTTCAGTAAAACGTTTTAATATCAGGAATTCCCTCATATTTGATAAAATCTTTTTATAAGTGTTTTGGGTCATGTGTACTTGATAGTTTTCTAAATGCAACATGAGGTATATAATAAAGTTGAACGAGGCTATTATAAAAAGAAAATATATTGATAATGAAAGTCTAAAATTGTTCGGAAGTGGTATATCTCAGCTACCTCAGTTTCACAGCATCTTGATCCTCATAATGATCCTCAAATAACGTGAGATATAACGTAAATATAGCCTGCCTTAAAAAGTAAATATCGTTGCCTTTTCTATGACGTTGTGACTTACATTGTTTAAAATGTACCCGAAGAAATTTTAACCAAAAAGTGATTTCGAAATAGATAATTCTTCCTTATTACATATACATTGTAATATTACATATTACATATACATTGTAGTCTAAGTGACACTATTATGTAATTAATTAGTATAATTAATAACAAATATACATTAGCAGATTGCTTTTTACAACTTTTGCACATTTGACCAAGTCTTTATACCTTTTTTTACTTTAACTGTGGATATTGTAGATCAACCTCTTTTTAAGTTAATCTACAATATCCTTTTGCAATTTTTCGCAAACTGTATTGTATCGTTCATGATGTAGAGTTTAAGATGAGAATGTCATATTAAATGCATTTACTCTTATGTTAAATCTGTTTTTTATTTCGTTGTTTCCCATTCTGTATCCTCTTTCTTTGTTAACGCTTCGGATGATTTCATCCATGATCAAATTAAAGAGCGTAGGGCTCAATGAATTTGTTTGAACGTAGGGCTGTTTCTATAGGTTTTGTAAGTTTTCCATCCATTCTGACTTCGATTTTGTTGTTTTGGTAGGAATTCCCCTTCTAAAGTTGGTAGTAGCAATTCCTATTCTAGAGAATGTTACTATAGAGTAATATTCTCTAAAGTGTGATTACCGTGGTTAGTGTGAGCAGAGGGTGTTCCATTCCTGAGTTGTGCTCGTTGCAGAAAAATACAAAGCATGTTCTTAGCCCACTTGGCTGAGCTCCAAAGCCTATTCCAATTGCGAATTATATTATTTCTTAACAAATTTTTTACTTTGATGCTCCCGCAATGACGTTTAAATCTAAGAGTGAGATCCAATATAAACTGCCAAGTATTCAATGTATTTCATTTCCTATCGTACGTATTAAAACACCGAAATATTTTTACAATCCTTTTTGTGTCGTCGAGTTGATAATAAACTCTTGATGCATAATATATTCATTGATATTTTCTTTGATCAAATGAGATATTTTGCGCGTTATAAATAGACAGAATTATTCCCGTTACTATGGTTTGTTTATACTAAGTTGGGCGAATGAATTTTAAAGATAATTACATCACTCTTGCTGGAGCTACTGTCAGAGGGAGTTGGTTTCAGGTTTGCCAAATTTTTCGTCAAATTTATAATGTTTTGTATTTTTTCGTCGTTTTTCATGAAAACTGTGTGGTATTGTGGCAGTTAATTGTGCAGTATGTGTAGTTACAAGGTTTGAATATTTGGTCAGGGGAAACAGACATCGTTATATTTAGTCTGAAAAAACCGGCAAAGTTGTTGAAAAAAGTGAATTTTACTTAATGTAATGTGTCAATTCTGAACAATTTATCACTATTTTTCATTTGTAAGCCGTCTCCCATCTAAGATATGTGTAAAACGGCATATGCAAAAACTTTTAAAAATATCCACATGGTTCCAGTTTTCCAGATCCTCTAAGAAGCTTAGTCTAAAGTTTGTGTCCAGTGTGCCAACTTTAACCTCAAATTTGTTTGTCTTTAAGAAGCCGTTTTAGAATAATTCAGTTAATTTTTTTTTATTAATCATAACAATTTAACACATTCGCGACCAACCGTCACACATGTGTGACGGTGAAGTTTTCGTAAGGACTGATGACATGTGACACCTAGCTTAAGTAATGAAATGTAAAAAAAATTTACCACGGTTTATCACAATGGGTCTAAATTTAGCCACAGTCCACCTAAATAATCGTTCTTTCACACGCTATGGCTGAGTTGTGATTTGGACGTTTAAAAAAAGAAAAAATAACCTGTAAATTTATGGAACGTAAATTTGTAGAATGTAAACGTCGAATACGAAAAGTATCGTAATTTTGTATAATTTATAAAGGTAATATAAAAATGTAACTTATTTATACTCCGTGTAATAACTTATTATTTATTTTAGACGTATTAACAATGTCAAAACGACATCTAAGTACACGAGACCTTCAATTAGAGGACGAGATGGCTAGTAGGGAAGTTAGTGAGTACAAAAATGCCGAAAATATTGAAAATGAATTCGAGGAGGACCATAATGATGAAATGTTTTATTCTAGTGGAAGTGAATATTCTCCTTCTCATTCTGGAAGAGAGACTGAGGATACTAGTATTGATGGGGGAGAGTCGAGCAATGACGGCGGTGAGTTGAGTAATGATGAGGGCGAAGCGAATGATGCGAATGAAAATGTGGTACAAGAAAATGATGAGGCGGACTGGCTTGATGTAGAGGAAAATATTGAGATACATCCGTTTACTGAACAAGAAAATATAAAATTAGAAATTCCTGTTGATGCAACACCTATACAATATTTTTCATTACTATTTGATGAAGAGCTTTTGATAAAAATCGTAGAGTGGACAAATCACAGAGCTGCTTCACGCAAAGAAAACCCTACTTTAAAAAAATATTCCTTTTTAAGACGCTGGATGGATATAAATATTGACGACTTAAAAAAAATTTTGGGTCTATGCATATTAATGGGAAACATTAAACTCCCCTTCTTACGTTTACACTGGAGCACAGATCCACTATAACACTTTTCAATATTTGGAAAAACTATGCCCAAATCAAAGTTTGAAGCTATTCTTGAAAATATTTGTTTTTACAAGCCGGAGGACGTAGAAGTTCAAGATCGACGGCTCAAGCCGTCTTACTGTGGAGAAGGCGGTTAATATTCCGACATTATATGCCAAAAAAAACTAGTAAATATGGAATAAAAATTTATGAGATTACTAGCTCTGATGGATTTTTACTAAATTTCCTAATCTACAGCGGCAAGGGGACAGTAGTAAATGAAAATGGGCATGCGTTTAAAGTAGTTCACAGACTTGTTACTGAATATTTAGAGAAGGACTATCTACATGGACAATTATTACAACAGTTATGAGCTTGCCAAGTTTTTAAAGGAAAAGAAGACCTACGTTTGTGGAACATTAAGAAAAAATAGAAAAAGTAACCCAAAGAGTGTTATTACAAAAAAATTAAAGAAAGGAGAAGTCGTATGGCAAAGAAGAGGTCCAATCATAGTATTAAAATGGAAAGATAAGAGAAATGTAATAACGATTTCATCCAAGCATGGTTCCGAAATGGTTGAAGTTGAAAATCGTAGAGGCCAGAAAAAGTTGAAGCCAGTAATGATTCGTGACTACAATGTCGGGAATTGACAGAATTGACCAGATGACTTCATATTATGGCACACCACGAAAAACTCTGAGATGGTACATGAAAGTTTTCTTTCACTTACTAGATATTTGCATGTGGAATGACAACTGGTTGTTGAATAAAAATAGGAACACGTCAAAGAAAACAAGAATGTCGTACATTCAGTTTAGAGAGGAAGTGATCAAACATTTGCTGGGACAAACAGAACGGCCAAGCAGAAAAAAAGTTGTTGCGACACACAACTTGAAAAAAGAATATTGTTCTGAAGCTATTTTCTTGTGGCATTGTAAATTAATTACTATTAAACTGGGAATAAGCCACAATTAAAGATAAAAATACGTTTATTGACGTTTCAATTTCCACTTCGGAAATCGTTCTCAAAATACAAACAGTAAATTAAACAAATTTTGTTTTTTGTTACATAGTGAAAAATTCTTCTAATAATTTAATTTTATCTGACTCATTTATATTGACAATTCAGAAATACATTATGCATTTTAAAGTAGACGACTTTAAAATGATATTGCCAATATTGTTGAGTTGCGCTCCTGGGACTACTTTACTTCTAAGATAGTTCATTCGATTACATGAAATCAACTTTAACTTGAGAATATCCGTCAGAAAAAAGTCATAGCATGTAATTCGTCTTTAAAAAGACAAACACATGACATGATGACAGTAAAATTCTCCTGTTAGTGATTCCATAGTAAATTATGAGGGAAAACCAGAAAAAAACCTCATAATACTATCCCGACATTGTAAGTATTTGTTCGTGAATTTAGTTTACCTTCAACAAACATCAAAATTCTGATTTTATATGTTACGTTATTTAAAAAACATAAATGATTATCCTCTGTATGTTACTGACTTACTAATACTGGTATTTTCTTATTAATAACTTCCTCTTTCAATATTGGTAACCAGATCCTACTACATTCTGCCGAAGAATTTGCGACACAAATGGCTCATTTAACATAATTAGAGCCGCTTCTTTGATTTTTCTTTTTTTAAAATCCGTTTCTTTTAGGACTACATTTGAATTACTCCATTGAACCCTATGTTCATTATCCCATGCGTGTTTACAGATTTGAGATCTATCAAATTCTTTATTTTTAATATAAGATTGATGTTCACTTATTCTAACATTTAATGGCCTTGATGATTCACCTAAATAAAACTGATCGCATTCACAAGGTATTTTATAAATGCAATTCTTTGTCCTTTCTTGTTCATTGTTAGGTTTGGTTTTGGACAAAATAGATCTCAATGTGTTTGTTATTTTGAATGTTGTTGAAATGTTGAATTTACTTTAAAATGCCTAATGTATGTCTGAATTGTCAATATAAATGAGTCAGATAAAATTAAATTATTAGAAGAATTTTTCACTATGTAACAAGAAACAAAATCTGTTTAATTTACTGTTTGTATTTTGAGAACGATTTCGAAGTGGAAATTGAAACGTCAATAAACGTCTTTTTATCTTTAATTGTGGCTTATTCCCAGTTTAATAGTAATTAATTGAAAAAAGAAAATAAGCGGAAAAGATGTCGACAGTGCAGTGCAACTAAGAAAAGAGCTGTCACCTGGTACACATGCCAGGAATGTAAGAGGAGTGATGGACAGCCCATTGGATCATGTGTTACACCCTGTTTTGCTGAGTGGCACAGAAAAGACAATTAAACTTATACAATATGTTTTATTTTTTATTGGAAGTAATTTTCAGTTTTGTTAATATTGAATAAATAAATGATTTTTTATAAGTAGTAGCTAAAAATGTTTATGTCACATATTTGTGACACTTGGGTTATGTTCAAATTTTTATAGACCAGTGTCACATATGTGTGACATTATCCAAAACATTTTTTTTATAATCCTTGTTCAATTATAATACTCCTCCCCAAAAATGGTGGATTTGGCATGTTTCTTTCATGTTTAACCAAAATCAGTTTGACTGGACAGTCCCGGTTGGTCGCGAATGTGTTAAATTGTAATATTTAAAATTGTAGATCTTAGGGTGTAGCTAGGCTGTCATTTTAATCGTTCTCCATTTTAAGATTTAGTTTGACATAATGTCAGCAAGCTTAATTATTTTTGACATCTGGTAAATATCTAATCATATGTGAGATTTTGTTTTGGTTTTTTTTTAGAAAGATGATAACCACTATGCATAGTTTCACTAAAAAAATATTTTTTCATTTATAATACTTTATTTCTGCTACAAATTGTCGCCCATTAACAATTGTAAGTTTTGTAGTATCTCCAACCTCTAGAGTGTCTGAACGGATAGAACAAAGGTTTAAAGATTAATCTCTATGACAAGTCTATGAAACTAATCAATATTATTGATCTCGTGAGAATCACCAAAAATGGAAAAAATCGCGTCACGTTTATTTATTTAACACCTATATAAAATTGAGTTTATTTGCGGCAAAATACAAGTACTGCATACAAAAGATATACGTACCTTTAAAACCCATCTTTTTTAGTGTCGATATAACACTTAGATCAAAAGATATCGAATTTTTACCGTCGAGCTAATACAAATTTTATTGAACATTATTTTCGCGCGCGTAACTGATATTCAAAATCGACGGTTGCTTCAAGCAGTATTTCTGAGAGAACGGTTCATTTTACACAAAAAGTGTTAGAAAGCCCGGGGGTAAAAGTAGTAAACTCTTTTGCATCTTTTTGGGGTGCCAAAATTAATATTCTCGGTAAAATTCAGCTTGTTCGTTTGATTTTTAAGGGTCAACCTTCTGACGACTGGACTAAGGAGCCTATTATATTATTAACATATAATACTGAAATATACGTCATTGAAATTATTAATTTTGAGAAGCTCTTTAGGTTGTTAATAACGAACAGTACCCGGCATTCCTTAGATATTTTATTTCGGATTAAGTGTATTTCTAACACCCGAAAAATTTATTTAAATTAATCGAATTCTCCGTCTATTAGAATGTAAGAATAGTCATTACGATGCATATCAAACAATTTTGATTGGGATATAACTTACCGAATTGAAATAAAAGTCAGTAGGAACACTTATTAAACGGCAAGTAACAACACGAAAGTTGGTATATTTATAGTGTATTCATGGAAGTCGATTTGAATAATCGAAGAAGTAGCGGTAGGACGACCAGAGAACTAACGACAATGGGTGTGTTCGTAATTAATTAAGAGTGTCATTAAGGAAAAATTAGGCGTCAAATAGATACCTACAAGCCAGCGAACGCACGATGCTTACAAGCTTTCTTTTATCCGACGCATTTTTATTTCAGTAAAGCACAAAGAAAAAATGTAATAATTTGTTTATGTATGACATTAATATTCTTGACTTAAGCGTAAATAATATAGTATGTAACTAGATAAATACTGTGGTAACTGTTGGTTTTTTAATCAAAGAGATATATCAAATGTTTGAATAGCTTATCTTACGACAACGGTTTGATCTTTACGGCCTATAATTTTTATAGGAAAAAAATATGGTATTTGCTTGAAAACATGGTAAACTAATAAGGTTGACTATATATGAGCCAATATTTTACCCAAATACCAACCTGTTGTCTTTATGATATGATATCTAGTGTTTGGGTATGTTGAAATAGAAACAATTTGAACACTATAATTTTAGTTATAAAAAGCTCATTTTCTTGGATTTATATTTGCTATTGCGTATTTTTATATTGCGACATCTATGTATTTACGCATCCTTCTTTGTGTCACAAGATACTTCATATAACGAATGGGCTATAAATATTATGACATGGACTGAAATCAGCTTATTTGGACCAAATCTAATTCTATCTAATTAGCCTTCTTTGGTCCATCTTTGAACATAGGCCTCCCCAATCCTTTTCCATTTTTCTCTGGCTGGCGCTACAGTCATTCACCTAGAGCCCACGTGCTTCTTGATATGATTTGCCTATCTCATTTTGTAACGATAATATTTTGCTTACCACAGGGGCATTAATATAGGGGATAGAAAATTGGGGGAAGAAACTAAGGGGGTGGAGATAGGGTAAGCAAAATAATCGCTACTGATGCGAACGGCACTCAGGGTTTCGTAGGAGAGCTGGGGTCGTGGATAAGTAAAATGGGGGTTAGAATGGGGCAACTACAACAAAAAGAAATAAAGGGCTTTTGGGATAAACAGAATAAAAATAAACAAGAAAACACCTCAAGAAATTTAATTATAGGGCGCCACTTGAGGTGCCTAATTATGCCTATTACAACCACTAGTTGTAACTAGGGAAATAATTAGAAAATAAAATCAAAACATATCTTTTTCAAATAAAAATCAATAAAGGTTAGCTCAAAAAAATAAATAAAAAGTTAAGACAACAAAATTTAACCTTTATTTATGTCACCACAAACAGTTATAAGGAGGAATACAAAAATATTCAACAGTCACAAAATACACAAATATCAAAACTTATGGTTATGTATTAATGTCGAGAAAGGATAATACTAACTGTCATATATCGAAATGAAATATTAAACCTTTTTGAAACATTAATTTTAATTATAGCAGTCAACTTTATTTAAAAGAAAACTAATAGGACAATTAGCTAATCCATAAAATTTATAATTTCATTTATTTACAATTTTTTAGTTTGTCATCAAAGCAAATTTTTTATTATTGAAAAATTATTTATTTTTACTTTGAAAAGTAATTTTTAATTTTAAAAGTACCTGGTATCACTGACTGATGTATTTCCTTTAAGAAAATTTTGGAATCGGAATTGAACCAAAACACTGCAAAATATACAACTGTGTCCCACTTAAGCTGCAATTCAGTCTGAAGTGACTTATGAACACAAATAGACAATTCTTTGGAAGTTGGCCACTGGAATCGGGCTTCGGATCATCCTGAATGACAAAAAACTGCAATCTTCAAAACTCGCCCACTCAATTTCCTCCCAAAATCATGTGAACCTCTTAAACGGCTGGAAACGCCGTTTTACAAATCTCTCAGATAAAACACAGCACGAACAAATCGGTGGTTAACTCAACAAAAAAACTGCCAGATCGCATTTTGAGTAAAAATTCACTTTTCAAATTAAAAAAAAAATCCGGCTTGGAAGACTACACCCGCAAGCTATTCCGAATCTCAATTCCAAAACTTGACTGTTTTCTTTGTCTCGGTTTACTCCACACTGCTACTATTTACACATTTTTCCATAACAAAAATGCAATAACGAATTAAAAGAAAATCCGGACTAAACAATGAAACCGACTGACTTTGGCAGCGATTCCACCGATAGTGACGAAATTAAAAATTTGTTCGCTTAACTTGAAAATCAACGAACTGCTGAAATAGCAAAACCAAACGAACGACGTAGATATCCTTTGAAACGCATTTACATGAAAAGAAATCGCCGCAGTAAAATAAACAACAATTAAATGGATTTATTACTCTACGACGTTAGAATGATTGAAAACACTTTTCGAAAGATACGAACTAAAAAACAGAAAACATTCTTCGTTTTATTAAGACGATTTCATATACGAGGCGACTTTAAATATACTTCAAAGAATCAATCAAATTTAAAATGCTACAATTTGGGGCCTTCCTCTGCTTCGTTTATATTTCTACGGTCTCCAACTTATAAGAATTTTGTTCCATCGGTCTTCTTTTTGTCTTATATTGTGTACGGCAAATCTCCATTTCAATTTTGCAACTTCTTGTCTAACATCCCCCACTTTTGTTTTCTCTCTTATCCACTCGTTTCTCTTCTTATCCATTAGTCTCATGTGCAACATTTGTCTTTCCATTGCTCTTTGAGTTTTTATGATTTTGTCCATGTTTGCTTTTGTAAATTTCCACGTTTGGGAACCATAAATTGAGTACAGGGAGTACGCATTGATTGTATACTTTGGTCTTAAGATGCTATGGATATCTTTTGTTTTAAAGAATGTAGCTTAGTTTGCCAAATGCCGCCCATGCCAGTCTAACTCGTCTGTTTATCTCTGCTCTTTGGTTTTCTTTGTTAAGTTTGATAGTTTGACCCAGCTATATATGTATAATCCTGAACTTGTTCTATTCTTAGTAAAAAAGAATTATTATTATTAAGAATATTTTCAACTCTTTATGCGAATTTTTTGAGTGATAGTAGCTTTTTGGTCTTTTATTGTTTGTTGCCGTGAAGACAAATTTAATACTAATTCCTCAAGGATTTGTTCCAAACACTTTAAGCCGGAAGACTTACAAAGACATTTGCAGCATGAATTGCTGCAATATGAATCAAAGAAAGGACCCAAATTGAGGGGTGGTGTGATTCCTTCTCTTCATCTATCACAATCAAAAAGCTTATCCATAAATCAACTTAAAGGGCAGGAAAGCTTTTCCAAAAGAGAGTCAAAGAGAATTGTGGAACAGATAATTACACAATCTAGGTAAACATTGTTTTATTCTACATTTTTGGTAGAAACACTTTAAATATTATGACATAAAAGGGTAATTCCAGCAATAATCGAAACAAGTCTGTGGGATTACCCTCTCCGATTTGGCTGTAATTTTACACACATGTTGTTCTAGACAAAAAAACATGATTGTCAAATTTTCAGACCTTAATATTCAAAATGGCGAGCGTGGTGCGCTCGCCATTTTGAGTTTAACGTTTAACGTTTAACGTTTAAGTTTAAGTTTAACGTTTTTTATCAATTTTTTTTTCGTGTTTCGTCGATTTTTTAGTACAGCGAGCTAAATATGCTTAAACAAATATCTACTATATGTTTTCCAATGTAAAATTTCCCACTGAACACGATCCTGGTGTAAGAATTGCCATATGACGTCATGTAAAGCCACAAAATGCGAAACAAAGCGCTTTTTTTTTTTGAAAAATTCATATCTCAAAAACACCCACTTTAATTTTTTTCAAATTTTTACAAAAGACGCCTTAATACAAGTACTTTTGAATAAAAGTTGTCTCAGAAATCCTTTTTATATGTTTGAAGCCGCTGCGCCCTATAAGAGTCCAAAAAACGCGATTTTCCCGCCTTTTTTTAGAGCTTTTCCTTCGTTTTTCAGCTTCCAAAAACTTTTAGAGGTTTTCTGACAACGAATTCGAATTCTACGGAAAATTTTACACGAAAAATGACTATTTTGAATTTATTTACCACGTATTTTACCGTTTTATAGGGGGCGACACAATATTATAATAAAATCCTAGCGCAAAAAATGTATTGATTACAGCGCGCAATTCTGCGTTTAGTATTGTGTCGCCCCCTATAAAACGGTAAAATACGTGGTAAATAAATTCAAGATAGTTATTTTTTGTGTAAAATTTTCCGTAGAATTCGAATTCGTTGTCAGAAAACCTCTAAAAGTTATTTGGAAGCTGAAAAACGAAGGAAAAGCGCTAAAAAAGGCAAAATAATCGCGTTTTTTTGAACTTTGATAGGGCTCAGCGGCTTCAAACATATAAAAAGGATTTTTGAGATAACTTTTATTCGAAAGTACTTGTATTAAGGAAGGCGTCTTTTGTGAAAATTTGAAATAAATTAAGGAGGGTGTTTTTGAGATATAAATTTTTCAAAAAAAGCGCTGTTTCGCATTTTGTGGCTTTACATGACGTCATATGGTAATTCTGATACCGGGATCGTGTTCAGCGGGAAATTTTACATTGGAAAACATATAGTGAAAATTTGACAATCATGTTTTTTGTCTAGTACAACATGTGTGTAAAATTTCAGCCAAATCGAAGAAGGTGACCCCACCGACTTGTATCAATTATTGCTGGAATTACTCAAAAGTAATATCTTAACATTTACTTTTTATTTCTACAGCTGGAGAACCAGGTGTCGACTCAGTGTGTCAAGAACTCAAAACTGTTTTATCTGAAACTATAAATTCAGACGGGTATGTAAAATGTTTTAAATATTCTGTGATCAGTCGTCTGAATGACAACATAATAGTCTTAAATTTATGCAATATGTATAGTAGATTAAAAAGATGATTTTTGTTTTCAGATTAAATACGGGTATGGAAACTGCACAAGATCTTGAATTTCAAAAGTTACGTATCGAAAACAACCAAGCGTTACTTCAGCAGGTTAATGAATTAACAGAAATGAAGTCAGGAGTAGATAAGATATTTACCAAAAGACAGATAAAAAGACAGCAAAGGCACAAAGTTCGAACAATATGGACTACTGAGGAAGTCTCCCAAGGTATTGCCATACATGCAGCTGGAAGAAAAGCATATAAATTATTGCTTAAAAAGGTTATCCATATCCTGCTGTTTCAACCCTTCGCTCATGTCCCAAGAAAGTCAAAATTGTTTCAGGCATAATAAAACCTGTTCTAAAAATTTTAAAAAATACTCACTTATCCGAATCTGAAAAAATATGTGTTGTTTTCTTCGATGAAATGAAGATTCGAAAAACCTATGTATACGACAAAGCAAATAACCACCTTTTAAAAGCTGCCAACTATGTTCAGGTAGCAATAATTAGAGGACTATTGATATCCTGGAAGCAGCCAATTTATTTTGATTTTGACAAAAAATAAAAAAATCAATTCTGTTTAACGTAATTAAGGAAACCTCCAGAAGAGTTGGTGGCAAACATTCATGAACTTAATATTATTAATCTAGATTTGAAGATTAATTAAAATCAGGCAAAAATTATTTACAACGACTAATTATCTTATCTTATTAACTTATTTGGGAAACACAGTTTGCACACTGATACCAGTCAAAATGGACTCAGGGTGGCACAGTTCGCAGCAGCAAATAATTACGTAGTTGTCAGTACTAACTTTCAGAGAAAATATATCCATAAAGGAACATGGAAAAACCAGGAACTAACGAAGCCAATCAAATTGACCATATACTCATCTTAAAAAGATGGGCAACAGACATAACTAATGTCAGAACGTATCGCGGGGCGAACTCTGACTCAGATCACTATCTTGTAGGGGCAAAATTACGGCAGAAAATAGCGACAGTAGCAAAAGGGAAAAATATTCAAATAAAAAAATGGAATGTCGAAGGATTCAAAAGCGCAACAAAGAAACTAGATTACAGAAATGCTCTCCAAATAAAACTCAACCGAACTAGAGAGGAAGATACTGCAGAGGAGGAATGGAGACAATTAAAAGCAATTATAACGGAGTCAGCAGAGGAAACTGTCGGAAAAGCCAAAAGACAAAGAAATGCGGAATGGTATGATGATGAATGCAGAACTGCAGTAAAGGAAAAAAGGCAAGCTAGGCTTAACCAACTTTAAAGAAACACAAGAAATAGCAGTGAGATTTATAACGAGAAAAGAATACAAGCGACTAGAATATGCAGAAGAAAGAAAAGTGAGGCTATGAAAAAACAAGTACAAGAAATCGTAAAGCATAACAACAGACGCGAAAGTAGAAAATTCTATAAATGCATATAAGAAAGCACACAGTCATTTAGACCAAAACTAACGATATGCAAAGACAAGGACGGAGAACTACTAACAGAGAAGCAAACAATTATAATGAGATGGAAACAATATTTCGAAGAAAATCTAAATGCAGACAACGAAAATGATCAGAACGAGACAATATATTATACGGCGGAGCTGCACATCGAAAATCCGAGTTATGAAGAAGTAGTTCAGATAATAAATAAACTAAAAACAATAAAGCACCAGGAACGGACGGATTTTCGGCAGAATTATTAAAGCATGGATGATCCGAACTCTGGGACAGAATCCATTACCTAATAACATTAATATGGACGAAGGAGCAAATGCCAGAGGAATGGACAGTTGGCCTTATACAGCCAATATATAAAAAAGGAGATAAGAGGGAATGCCAGAATTATAGGCCAATTACATTGCTAAATGTAATAGTAATATACAAAATTCTTTCTGGTATAATCTACAATAGATTATTAGAATACTCCAAAAATATAATTGGTGATTATCAAAATGGATTCAGACCAAATAAAGCCACTACAGATAACATATTCATACTAAGAAAGATACAAGAAAAAGCTTATGAATACGACATAGTCCTATATAATATGTATATAGACTTTAAACAAGCTTTTAATAGTGTGAAAAGAGACAGAATGCTAGAAGACCTTTGTAATCTAGGTATACCAAAGAAATACATCAGAACGAGATGGTTGGATGACGTGGAAGACGACCTGAAAACAATGAACACAAGACAATGGAGAAGAAGGGCACAAGAGAGATCTGAATGGAAGGACATAGCCAGACAGGCAAAGACCCATCCAGGGTTATGATGCCAAAAGAGGAAGAAGAATTAACTTATCGGAGAACATTGAATGTGACTATAAAATAAAACATATTTTCTTCTGGTCTCGAATATATTTCAGAATTAAGAAATTAAAGCTAAAACTTAAAGAAGATGTAAGAAATAAAAGAAAATTAATAAAAATTGTAACTTAAAACCTTGTGTTTGATTCTTTTGTTTGTTTGATTTTGGTGCAGATAATTAAGGATCAATTATTTTCTTCCGTTTACGTTTAGACAAAGGCTGTTTTCCCTCCCCGACACTGTCGTCAAATAAGACTACAATCAAAAGCTAGCCCGTAAAATTTATAAAGATTACCTTTCTAAAATTAACAAGCGGAAAACATAAAAAAACTCACAAATATATTTTAGATTTTTTTTTTTTCACTGTATTATTTATTATTATTTTCAATCAAAATAATAAAACACTTATAATTCGATAAATCCGAAATAATTCAATAGAAACTCTTTTAATCCATTAAAATGACTTTTTATTGCCAATTAAAAATTTATTGTGTTCCTATTGCTAACGTTCTTACGGGGAATATTTAAAATCACTCTCATTGTGACGTACTGCGCAAACTCGTCCCAATTTCTCTCTCGGGAGTATCATACCTGTTATTATTTGTACCATGGTACCAACTAACCCCGGTCCCCCCTACACAACGTTTGCTTTGTAAATACGTCAACAGGTGGCATCAGAAGCAAACTTAATAATTCATTGTATTATTTAGATACAATATAATTTGTTTAAAATATAAATAAGAAATAAATAATAAAATTAAAATCAGAGTAAATTTAATGCTTATAAAATGTATTTCTCACTATCGTCGATAATAGAACAGGACAAGACAACAACAAGACCAAGAGGATTATCTAAATCTGTAGAGGTGCGAACATAGACAAATAGCGCAAAATTATATTGGAAATACAGCAAACATTAAGACTATTTACTCATGTTGTATACAATAGGGACTAATTTTCATCTTCCATAAAAAAGGCCCTACCTAAGTATGTGTAACAGTGTGATAAAATTTATTATCACATAATTCAATCACGTCTGTGCAAACCAGACTATTTACAGTCTATTTTGGTGAACCCTTTTAAGTTTTGTTTACATAATACTTCCCACGTTTGTTTATCAAGTTATTGTATTATTGCACCTGAGTTGAGTCACTACGAAACGCAAACAACGGCGAGAATAGCACTTGCAAAATTGCATTATACATACAGTACCACAGACTCCCTTTTTCTTAAAAGCGTGCGGGGTTGTCTCAACTGTCATTCACCTTTCTTATCGCGTTTGATATAATTCTCAAAAAGTAGAACGACGTATACCTTGTTTCACATAATATCGCCTCTCATTTTATTATCACGCGATAAACATAATCCGAGTGTTTATCTACAAAAAAGAAAAGATTTTATGAGGAATTGTTGATAGAAGTTTAGTTTACTTCGCAGTTGGTATCTGAGAATCTGATTATATTAGGACCATATATTTCTCGCCATATTTATGATAAAAAATAAGTATTGACTGGGACGTTTTCTTTCAAATTGGTGTATATTTGAATAAACGGTTTTATAACAATATATAATAATGAATATTTTCTTCCTCTTTTTTGAGTACGGTGCCCAAGTTTTAGGCGTTCTATGACGATTATTTAACGAATAATAGAAACCTAGTAGAAGACGTATCGGTATTAAATCAGTTTGACCTGGGAAGCGATCATAGACTAATAAGAACAAAACTAGTAATTAACAAAAAACTAGAAAGAAAAAGAATACATGAAAAAAGATACAAATGGACATCTGAAGAAATCAAAAATAGTGAATTTAATAAAAAGATAGTGCATGCATTAAATCAAGTTAGCATGCAGCAGATAAACTCCAATGATATTGATGATTTGAATAACCTTATTACCGAAACAGTGAATAAAAGCCTTCTGCAACTGAAAAAACCGAAAACAACATGCAATGAATTAGACAAAGAAATATTACAACAAATAGAAAGAAGGAAGATCTTAAATAAATCTAACAAAAGGGGAACCGACGAATATAGATAACTTAATAGGCAGATTAGAAAAGGAATCAGACAACAAAAAAGAAAAGAAAACGAAAAATTAATAACAACAACTATTGAAAAAAATAAGAGTATGAAATGTCTCAGACCGACACTAGGACGACGTCATTAATAGGAAAAGACGAAAATGAAATTACAAGTAGAGAAAACATACTGACACGAATAGAAGAATTTTACACAGAACTTTACAGATCACATCAACAAGATGATGAGATGAGACCAGCACGGAAGTTAATCAAAAATGTTGGATCAGAAATAATGCCAAAAGTAACAATTTCAGAGGTAACTACAGCATTGGAAAACATGAAGAGAAATAAAGCTGCAGGAGAAGATAGTATTACCACAGATATGATATTAGAAGGAGGTAAGGAACTAATTGCAATTGTAACTAAGCTTGTGGACAGTTGTTTGCATCAGGGCAAAGTCCCTAAGAGCTGGAACAACTCTAAAGTAATCTTATTGCACAAGAAAGGTGATAGTCGAAAATTGGAAAACTACGGACCCATCAGCCTACTGTCACACCTGTTTAAAATACTCACCAAAGTCATAACTACTCGACTAACAAGGAAATTAGACGAATACCAACCATATGAACAGGCAGGTTTTAGAAAAGGCTATTCAACTTCCGATCACCTGTTAACCACAAAAATATTAATAGAAAAATGTAACGAATACAAGTTTCCAGTTTTCCTTGCATTTGTAGACTACGAAAAAGCTTTCGATACCATAGAACACACGGACGTAATAAACGCAATGCAAAATTGTAGAATAGACAGCAGATATATTAACTTAATAAAAGAAACTATGAACCAAGCTACAGCTACATACTACCTAAATGAAAATGAACACACGAACCCTGTACCATTAAACAGGGGAGTCAAACAGGGAGATACTTTGTCACCCAAACTGTTCACCTTAGTTTTGGAGGACGTTTTAAAAACCTAAATTGGAAATATAAGGGAATAAACATCAATGGCCGCTACCTCAGTAATCTACGATTTGCAGATGACATAATCCTGATAGCTACTGACCTACAAGAAATGCAAACCATGCTTGTAGAACTTCATACCGAATCTTCTAAAATAGGACTGAAAATAAATTTAAACAAAACAAAAGTCATGCACTCCGAAGACACCGTGACAATAATAAACGATAAAGTTATAGAAAAAGTTGAAGAATATAATAATATATACTTGGGACAAAAAATAATCCTAAATAGGGAAATTCAGACTGAAGAAATAAAAAGAAGAAGAAAGTTAGCTTGGGCAGCATTCGGTAAACTTAACTATATACTAAGAAATCAACAAATTCAATTACATCTTAGATCTAAAGTTTTTGATGCATGCATTATTCCGATATTAACTTATGCGGCACAAACATGGACAATTACAAAAAAGAATATGAATATCCTTAGAGTCACTCAACACGCGATGGAAAGAGCACTGCTAGGTATATCACTTAAGGACAAGAAAACAAACACATGGATAAGACAGAAAACCAAAGTCACCGATGTGGTGCAAAAAGCATTAAAGCTGAAATGGGAATACGCTGGACATGTAGCTAGGAGCGATTTAAACAAATGGCACAGTTAAAAAATTGGCTACAAGTAGCGTACAATAAAAACCAATGGAAAGGAAGACTTGAAGAGGCTTATGTTCAGATGTGGACGTGAATGGCTAGACGAAGAAGAAGAAGAAGATGACGATTTGCCAATATCTTTATCGATCTTGGGCGGCAAAAGTCCCTAATTGCCCATTATTTTAAACAAAATTTAAATTTTACTGTTTTAAGAACAAAATTTCACCGAACAGATAAGTCCTTCTTTTTTCTTCTAAATCCCTGTTGCCTTTCTAAAACGAAAATTAAGATTTTTATTTACCAATAGTTTCTCTGGGCATGGCACCACACGAAGAATAATTTCTCGTGAATGTTTTTAATGCAGAGTAGGTCACAATAAACGCAAATATTTGATATCGTTATTTAATACATATTTACATAAATTTGGTATGCAAATTTTTAACGTCACTAATGAAATTATCAGAAAAAATAGAGGATAATGTACTTACCTAAATAATATAATCTTTAGGTAACGATTACCTAATATTAATAAATAGGAAATTTAATACTTTTTAAATAAACAATATTTTATTATTGTAAACTAAATACCAACAAGATCAATATAAAAAGTAAACTTTGAACGTCTCACTTTTTTATATATTTCATTTTTAGTAACGCAAATATTTATTCAAGCTAAATAAAGAAGACATTGCCGTTTCTTCTAACTGATACTCGAAATACCTTTCAAGAATTGTTAAGCCAATTGATAATACTGTTCGCTTATATAACAACAGCAAACATCTAATGCAAACAACAATTGTTGCCAATTTTTTTCTGTCTGGCGTTTGTCAAATAAAGGCCACAGTTCATTGATGGAGCCAATGCAAACAGAAATTGACTAGGACGGATATGTACAATGGAAATCTTACCTCGTACCAAATTGAAAATAAATATCTTGATTCCTTATAAACAAAATATTTGCGCATTGAATTCTTTGTTGGAATAAATGTTAAAGTAATTTGTTTTGTTCAGATTTATGTGTCATGACTTTTGGCTTTTAGGAATTTCCTATCAACTCCTCTCGACATATCATTGACATGTTCATTTTTAACTGGAATCTTTTGAAACAAACAGGACGATCAATAATAAATATAACTTTGTCCTCGCGGTTATTTTATGCTAATGAATAAAATTTTGTTAACAGCTAGCTATTGCAATCAAAGTAATTATTAGTTTGCTGTAGAAGTGGATACTCTTAACCGTATTAATTGTAATTAAAGACTCCTTGACATTTTCCAAGACAGCTATTCTTAATATTGTTCGGCCTTTGTATTTGTTGGCTATCACAGAGAAAGAAATTAAAGTGGCAATAAAGTAAGAAAGCACAAATTGGTACAGAGTAGGGATATAACAGTTTCATCTGCAGATACGTATTAAATTTAGTCCTTTATTTTGAGTGGCCAAAAAATAATACGTATGTTAGATATTCTGTTGTGTTACAAACTTTAGCATTTTCTTTTCACCCTGTAAATCATAATAACCGAAAATGGTTCATATATCTTTGCGTTTAAAAATGCTTGTTCTATTTTTTTCTTCTCTTTCTTTAGTCTCGGCTGTACACTTAACTCCTTGAATTGATACCTATTAAGGCAGCTGCACAAATCAAATCCTATCCCTAACAACACATATTGAAGCAGGTTTCTAAAGAAAGCAAAAAACATCAGTTGCTTTCATTGACCTATTAGCTGCATACGATATTTTCTGGAGACAAGGACTAATCTGCAAACTAATCCCTGCCATTCTGTGTCAAAAGGTAATTAAACTCATTGATGGCATGCTCACCAACAGACCTTTTCAAGTCACAATGGGCAACTTTAAAAGTGTCTAAATGAAGCTCAGCAATGGACTGCCACAGGGAATTTGTTTTGGCACCCTTACTATTTAATTGATACATCGAGGACCAACCTAGGACAACTTCATATAAATTTAGCTACGCTGACGACTGCGCCATTGCAGCAAGACATAGTAACATGGATATTACAGAAACAATATTAACGGATGACCGTGTCCTTATGGAAAAATACTTTCTCATATGAAGAAGAAGGAATAAACTGACTATGGAAAATATATAAAGAGGCGTGGGAAAAACAAACAATCCCTAAAGACTGGCAGAACAATATCAACGTGCCAATATACAAAAAAGGAGATCATGTAAACTGCGACAACTGTAGAGCAATATGTCTGTCATCGGTATGCTTTAAAATATATACGAAAATAATAGAGAAGACCAATATAAGGTTGAATGTTCGAATAATTAAACTTTGAGGGTATACAAGGCAACTATCGAACACGGTGATTAATTTAATCTTGCCCAAGTACTTTCGATCAATAGATCATCTTTAGGGGCATTTCATCAGTTGTGGCCTATCCGACATAGTAGAATGTCATAAATGTAAAATTTGGACATAACAATACAAAATACAATACACTAAGACAAACAAACACTTTAAAATTTATAAGGAGTATTCATACAACATGTAGCTTCTCCATATAAATTTTAAAGTGTTTGTTTGTCTTAGTGTATTGTATTTTGTATTGTTATGTCCAAATTTTACATTTATGACATTCTACTATGTCGGATAGGCCACAACTGACGAAATGCCCCTGAAGATGATCTATTGATCGAAAGTACTTGGGCAAGATTAAATTAATCACCGTGTTCGATAGTTGCCTTGTATACCCTCAAAGTTTAATAGAGAAGAGACTGAGACAAGAAGTACAAATGATATTGGGAGAAGAACAAATGGCATTTAGACCGGGAAGACAGACAAATGACAACATATATATCATTAGAAACCTAATAGAAAGAAACATAGATACGGGGGGAAAACTAGTATTAGCATTCATAGACCTAAGAGCAGCATTTGACAGGATAGAAAGACATGTTGGAAAATGCTTGAGGAAAATAAATGTCGAAAGTACTGACAAATATGTAAAAGGACGGGTACAATTAACAGGGGAAAGATCGGAAGCATTTAATTGGAGAGGTATTAAACAAGGAGATAGCCTCAGCCCTTTTCTATTTATAATAGTTATGAACGAATTGATAAGAAACACTAGAGTCAGAACCAATCAACTACAGACAGTAATAGGTTACCACTGATTACAACCGGTAACAATAGAGTATTTAATGTATGCCGACGACATAGTACTAATAGCAGATTCCGAGAATAAAATGCTGAAACTAATGGCTATATAGGCAGAACAAATAGAAGAACTAAAAATGGAGATAAACGAGGAAAAAGGTAAGATAATGATAATCAGCGGCAAAGGAGATAAGCAAGATAATTAAATAAAGGTACAATGTAAAAACTCAGGATTGGAAATAGTAACAACTTACGAATACCTGGGAAGTATACTAACTAATGACGGAAAAATAGACTGGGAAATAACAAATAGAGCAAAGAAACCAAACAAATTATACTATGCGAACAAAATAGCAAAGAGACAAATGAACTGGTATGGGCATCAGATGAGGATGCAATCCATTAGAATAACATGAAAAGTTTATGAAGCAAAAAACATGGGAAAAAGAGGCAGGTCAACAAAAAACTGGATACAACAAGTAGTAGAGGCGGGAAAACTTAAACAAAAATCACTCGAGGAATTGAAAATAATGGCAGAAAACAGAAAAGAATGGAAGAGGTGGGTAAATGAAAATTAAAATAGCTAGCCCAAATCCGACACCCTGATAGGGTTAAAGGAAGGGGAGAAAGAAAGAAAGACTGGAAATGGTAAAATTGTCACATATGTAACAAATCGAATCAAGACTGTTTAAGCACTTACGAGTTGAACTAGCAGAGGGGAAAAGTTTTAGTTTATAAATAGGAACTAGTCTATATACAAAAAACTAACTAGCTCCATACAATTCAGTAAATAAACACCAAATACTGTTATAAAAAACTCAACTTGGTCATTCCAGAGCGACTCACATCGTATTACTACAAAATTTCAGGAGTAACTGAAAAAGTTCAGTATAGCCCTGGCGCTGTTGATGAATGTGTCGTTTTCTTCAGCTACATCCATTGGAGAAGGTTAGTGTTAGAGCAATAGTGCTTCCTATGATCCTAGACTCAACAGATTGTTACTATTTTTGTTGGGAATCAGTTTATTCATGTTTTGCGTTTTGAAATCGATTTCCGAAGCACAAATAGAAACTTCAAATAAAGTTGTCTTAATTTAAAATTGTGGCTTATTCAAAAAAAAAATAGTCAATTGTTATTTGGTAAATGATCAAAGACGATTAGTCAAAAAATATTCTTGAGGAGAATCAGTATTGGCGTATCTTCGGATAGAAACTTCGGTAAGATGTACCTACGAGTAATTAGGCAAGCTGTCCCTGTCTAGGGATAAAAAACAAAAAGAATAATGGTTGTTGTTTTGTAAAATCCTATTTAAATTGTAAAAGTTAATCTGTAACAGTTAAAAAACGCGTTCCGGTAAATGCAGTGTAAAATACGAAGCTCATAAAGAAAAGAAAATATTATTGCTATAATTAGCGGGCGGCAACAGAATCATTCATTTGTTGGTTAAACCGCTCAATCCGACTTAAACAAAAACGTTAATGTCTTAATTTTCTACAAGCCATGCACGGCACCTACGATTTATGCTTGGGAGTAGAATAAATAGTGTGTCAGAAATATATAGAAAAACCTTTATTTATTAAAATCATTTATTTATCTACTTAATTAGCTATATAAAATACAGGCAAACTAATTTGCAGTAAATATTGTTCCTACTTACTGCAAAAAAAATCAGAAAAAGACGTGTCAAGCTGCCAGCTTCATTTAAGCTTAGGAATTAACATCTACAATGTTAAATATTTTTTTATGAGCTATTTTTAATTGATAAAACGTCATAACAACGTCACGTTTCCTGCCCGTGATTTCTCAGTAACAAAATTATGACAGATCTGTCTAGTAATTCTATTGTTGTTAGTTTGACATTGTCATTGAGGCGTAATCAATTTTGGATAGATATAATGAATCCAGATAAAAAATCAAGATTTGGATGCCAGTTAGGTGAAGAAATCAAAAAATTTGTTTCGGAAAATATCACATTAAACACGCAGAGGTCCAGAAGCTCTATTTGGACCCAATTGCCGGAGTATCTACGAGTGAGAAATTTTACGCTTGAAAGATGAACTACTATAATTGAACTAGCAAAAATTTTTGGAGTATTATACATTTAACATGAAAAAAGGCAATGGCAAAGACTATAAAAAGTCTAGTTTTAAGTTTGTTTCCGAAATGAACTTAAGTCCAAAATAAATTTATTCCAAAATTTACTCCTGTAAGTCCTCTGGGCATGCGATATGATTGCAACTGCGCTTGAATTGACAGTTAATTATAAACTTTGTTTTAAGAGGAACTTTTGTGACCGTTGTAGCATTTTCAATTTCATTGATTCTTTTGAGTATATCGAAACCTCCTCGTATAAAAAAATATATTAAAAACTCCTTATATATTTTTAAAAAATGAAACGAAGAATTTTTTCGTGTTGTTAGTTCGTATCTTTCAAAGTACCCAAAAGTGTTTCGTCGCCGAGTAATAAAACCATTTGAGAGTTGTTTATTTTACTTCGGCAATCTCTTTTCATGTTTATGCGTCACAAAAGGATATGTACGCCGTTTTGTTGGTTTTGCTATTTCAGCAGTTTGTTTATTTTTAAGTTAAGCGAACAAATTTTTAATTGCTTTACTCTCGTTGGAACCGCGAGCAAGAGCGGTTCAGCGTTATGTCCAAATTCATGTCGAGTTTGTAAAATTTTCTGTTTTTTCGTTGTGTGGTGGAAATGGGTAGCAGTAGTGATGGATTTTGTCCAGTATGAAGTGACCGGCATTAATTTGCCGGGAGTAGTGAAGTTTTCGCTCGATATTTCGAGATTTTTGAAAAGTCTGGTTCCTGTTGGAGGGTTCATGTTTTTTTTGAGAGTTCTCGTTTTCCCTGGTGTGGTCCGGCCCCAATGGATGTCCTGTTCCTGTTTCGGCCCCAAATGGATGTGTTTGCTGCTGATCTCCGGATGGATGCTACAGAGATATAACAAGTTCTTTTTGTGAAGTGGAAATATATAAATCAAGGTAACTGTTTTTTTTGTGTTCAAATTTTAAACTAAAGACAGACAATTTTTTTTATGGAATAATAATTGCTTTCGTTACATTTAAAATTGTAAATTTTTGGTTTTGAGTTGAGCTGTCAATTTATGTGTTTAGTTTTTTTTGAAATTTAATGTTAATTTATGACAGCTCGTTTTAGTATTTTTGATGTTGATTTGTATTGTTTTTTTTAAAGGTTAACCTCCATGCAATTTTGTAAGTTTTGTAGCAATGGAGTTTGTTAATGGATGACACATGTAAGTTTTTGAATTTTGTATTTCTCCATGTAACTGTTTGTGGTGACACATAAATAAAGGTTAAATTTTATTTTCTTAACTTTTCATTTATTTTTTTTGAGCTAACCCTTTTTGAGTTTATTTGAAAAAGATATGTTTTTTATGTTTTGATTTTGTTTTCTAATTATTTCCCTAGTTACAACTAGTGGTTGTAATAGGCATAATTAGGCAACTCAATTGGCGCCCTATATTAAATTCCTTGAGGTGTTTCTTGTTTATTTTTATTTTGTTTATCCCAAGAGCCCTTTATTTCATTTTTTTTGTAGTTGTCCCATTCCAATGCCCTTGTCTTTTACTTATCCACGACGCCAGCTCTCCTACGAAACCCTGAGTGCCGTTCGCATCAGTAGCGATTATTTTGCTTGCCCTATCTCCACCCCCAATAGTTTTTTCCCCCAATTTTCTATCTCCCGTATTAATGCCTCCTGTGGTAGGCAAAATACTTGTCGTTACACCGTTGTGACATTTGGGAGTAGCTATTGTGCCTTAAATATTTTTAATAATCAGTGAAAATTATAAAGAGACTGTTTCACATTCTTCAAAGGGGCGACGTAAAAAAGAATATACAGATAATTGGAAGAAAACCATTAAGTCTACGTTGCGTAATAGTGCAGTGATTAAAACTCCAAAAATTTCTTGTAAACACACTGCTTCCATTAAATTGTGTAAAGCAAATGAATTGACTCAAGAAGTCATATAAGAAGAAGATATCTAAGTTTAGTGTTCTAGTTTATGTAATTATGTAAAGTATTCTTATGTTTTGTAAAGTATTCTTATGAGAGACAACTTTTTGCTATGAACTCGTTTTTTTAACAAAAAACCACAAAGAAAATGGACATGGATAAGTCCCAACGGTAATACAAAAAACGAAATAGATTACATCCTTACAACAGAAAAAAACCCATCATCAAAGATGTTACAGTACTGAACCGCTTCTCAACCGGTAGCGATCATAGACTTGTCAGAGCCAAACTCAGGATTAATAGCCAATTCGAAACAAAAAAGAAAATAGAAAATGTATCGAAACTAGGTATGGAAAAACTTAAGCAATCAAAAGACGAATATAAACAAAAAATAAAGGAAGGTATACCGGTCACTAGAGATTTGGAAAACAAAAATATCGATGAAATAAATCAGATATTAACCGATACATTAGCAAAGGCGGGAAAAGAGGTAGCACAAACAAGAATAAAAAAGGAAAACTATGTATCCCAGGAAACAAAAAATCTTATGAGTAAAAGAAAAACATTACTGGAACAAGATAAGAGAAACACAGTAGATTACAAAGAGGTAAACAAAGCTATCAGAAGGAATATCAAGGATTATAAAAGGAGAGTACAGGAAGACAAAATAGAAAAAGCAATTGAACAAAATAAAAACATGAAGTGCTTAAAACCACAGCTTGGAACCATACAAATTAATAGTATAAAGAACAAAGAAGGTACAGAGACCAATAATGTAGAAGAAATTATACAGATAACACAAGAATATTATAAAAACCTCTACAATACAAAACAGAAACCAACCCAAGAAATCCTTAAGCAACTACAAATAAAAATAAAAAATGTTAATTCCGACTTACAACCAGAGATCAGTAAGAACGAGATAAGAAGAGCACTCAAAGAGATGAAGAACAATAAATCGCCAGGAAAAGACGGGGTGACTGTAGAAATGCTAAAACATGGTGGGAAAACAACTAGAGAAGTTTTGTACATACTTATGAATAAAATTTTAATGACAAAACAAATACCCAACAGTTGGAACGAAGCAATAACACTGTTACTATTTAAGAAAGGAGATAAAAAAAGATCTAAAGAATTACAGACCCATAACTTTATTAAATGTGATGTACAAACTATTAACAAAAATATTAACAAATAGATTAACAACTAAATTAGATGGATACCAGGCAAGAGAACAAGCCGGATTTAGAAAGAGCTTCAGTACAAGTGACCACCTTTTAACGATGAAGATTTTAATCGAAAAAACTAACGAATATCATATCCCGCTGTACATGGCATTTATTGACTTTGAGAAGGCATTTGATAGTGTGGAACACTGGGCAGTACAGAATTCCCTACAAAACAGCAGAATAGACTACCGATATACCGACTTAATTACAAATATATACAACAAGGCAACAACAACTATTAAGCTAATGAAACAAACGGAGCCTATTAAAATAAACCGAGGAGTAAGACAAGGAGATACCATATCGCCCAAGTTATTTAACCAAGCGCTAGAAGATGTTTTTAAACGACTACACTGGGATGACTTGGGAATTAATATAAACGGGCAAAATCTGAATCATTTACGATATGCTGATGATATTGTATTAATAACAGAAAAAAGTGAAGAATTGCAAAGAATGATGGAAGAACTAGATAGAGAATCGACAAAAATTGGACTCAAGATGAATTATAGTAAAACAAAAACCATGACTAATCAACCAGAAGAACTTATGATTACAGTGGCACAAACAAAAATAGAACAAGTAAAAGAGTATATATATCTAGGCCAAATCACTAAATTAAATAAAGAAAATCAGACCGAAGAAATAAAGAGAAGAATAAGATTGGCCTGGGCATCATTCGGAAAACTGTCTTATATTCTAAAGAATTCAAAATACCCCCAATACTTAAAAACGAGAGTCTTCAATCAATGTATACTCCCTGTCCTCACATATGGCTCTCAGACATGGACGTTTACAAAAGAAAATATGGATAAAATAGCAAAGACAGAAAGATCCATGGAAAGACAAATGCTGAACATTAAACTATCAGACAAAAAAAGAAACGAATGGATCCGTAATAAAACAAAAGTGAAAGATGTCTCAACCCAAGTAGCAAAGCTTAAATGGAAGTTCGCCGGACACACCCTAAGGCAGAAAGATGAAAGATGGACTAAAACAATTATACATTGGAGACCATGGAATCACAAACGTAAAAGGGGAAGGCCACAAATGCGATGGTCAGATGACCTGAAGAAACACGCCGGGTCAAAATGGATGCAAATTGCCCAAGATAGAAAGGCATGGAAGAAGGAGGAGGAGGCCTATATCCAAGGATGGATTTTAAGGGCTGTATAGATAGATAGAGATTCTTATGTTTGGTATTTTTATTCTAGCTTTCTTCAATAAGGTGTACAAACATAAATCGGCTGCGTTGCAAAACAACTTTCTTACAAAATTTATACAATCACAGACTCCACAACGACTTCGTCCTATAACAGATAATCCTAAGAAACGACAGCGCAATGTCTATTTTTTACGAAAAATCGATGGTAATCTACTACGTGTATGCATTACTACTTTTCAGTCAGTTACGCAGATGTCGCATTCCAGAATAAAATCTATTGCTGCCTTTTCAGTGTAGGTTCTTCTAGACCAGAAAAAAGAGGGGGTTCTAGAGTCACACTTAAAGACAATGAAACACAAATAATAGATCATATAAAAAGTTTAAAATGTAGAAATAATCATTATGATCGAAGCAAAAGTGTTTGAGGCTATTTATCACCTGAATTCTCAGTAAAAAGTTATATAATTTGTGGTGTAGCATTAGAAACACAATGATAGCTCCATTAATTTAATAATTATAAAATATTTGCCAAAAAATTTAATTTAGCTTTTGGCCATTCACGGACAGACGTATGTTCTTTTTGTGAATTAAAAAAGATAGAATTAACAGCTCCGACAAGCATTGAAGTTAGATACAAAATCTCAACCGAACTGAAATTGCATAAGCTGCGAGCCAAAAAGTTTTATCAACTCCTAGAAAAAAAAAGAGACTAGCGAAGTGGTTAAAGCTTGTTTTGATATGTAACAAAACCATCCTTTACCAAAACTAAGCATTTCTTATAGCGGCTTCCCACGGTCGGCGATATTGCGGACGTAAGGGGACCAGCACGCACCACGCACCGTGGGAAGGGTCTCGTCCGTGGTAGCACAGGGGCGTCCGTGCTGGTGCGTCCTATCCATCTAGAGCCGGTAACATCAAAGGTGCGGTACATGCTCGTGCGACGCGATCCTAGCGCGTCTGTGTTTTAACAGACGACAAGTGCAAAGTTGTTTTACAGTTTTTTGCTGAAAAATCCAATGGACAAACAAAGTTGTTTTTGATTTTTTAAATTTGTATCAAGATGAACGAAGTTTATGAAATTCCACGGCGCCAGAACATAAGAACCGGAACGATGCATACGATGCATGGAACCGAATAAAAAATCAATTGAACAATATTACTATTTCGATTAAAGAATTAAAAAAGAAGAGAGATAATTTAATGTCAACATACAAAAGGCAAAAAACAAAAGTTAGAGAATCGATGGGAACTGGTAGTGGGGCTGATGATGTTTAGAAGCCTGAGTGGCCTTTTTATGATATAATCAAACACTACTGTCACGGAACTACACAGACTGTCACGGACCGTAGGAAGAGCTGTGTCTGCGGTGCGTTGCCGTCCGTGCTGATCAGCTGTCCGCGATGATCTGTAGAATTGCCTATCGTGGGAAGCCACTATATTGTTTATTATATGCGGCAGTTGTGGTTATATAATCTTACTTTTGTAATACTAGAAACAAAACAGAACAAAGAAAATTGTTTTGCTTACACTTGGACTGAAAGCGAAAGTGGTAAAGGGTCAAATGAAGTAAGCTTCGCACTAATGCATTTTCTTTATTCATTAGAAGCAAAGTACCTTTCTTTAAACCCAGATAAAAGATCTCAAATCTTAAAACTATATTCTGATTCTTGTCCTGGTCAAAATAAAAATTCTGCAGTTATATTTACGCTATTATATTATGTACAAAATAGCATATTTAAGGAAATTCAGCACATATTTCCAATAAGAGACCAAAGTTTTATGTCAGCTGGTGGCGTCTTTGGACGATCTGAAAAAATAATAAGGAAACAAGAACAAATTTCGAGGCCTCAAGGTTACTACAACATTTTTGATAAAAATTTCAAACTTCTGCACAATGATCAATAATAGGTTCTTAAAGACTACAAAGATTTGGCCTGCAAAGTGTTAAAAAAAAGTTTGCGTTTAAGTTAACTGAGCAACGAATCTTTACTTATTGCGAAGGAAAAAAAAAACACTTTCTGTGCAAAACACATACACCTGCAATGCATGTCCACACAGTATATTGAAAAGTAACAGTGTTAATATTTTACGTACTTTAGAAACAGCCACATTTTTAGCAGCTGTTTAACTTCAAAATTAGTGCTGCCAAAAAGGCAAGCGTCAGACATCTTTTAAAATTTCCCTAGTTAACCGATGAGGAAAATATGTTCTACGAACGTACACTGCAGAATGTTGACAATGCCACTGAAGACGTTGCAGAAGAAGTCGTGGATAATGAGAAAGTATTTCTTTAGTGTAATTCATAGTGCATTCATTTTTGTTGTTGTTGTTTTAGTTATCTAAATCTCCTAATAATTTTTCAAATGTATCTTAAGTTCATGGACTTAGTTTAACTTTGGAATGTTATAATCTTTTTATTTTATTGTAAAGACAAAAACAAATAAAACCTAAATTTGGTTAAAAGTATATAAAACATAAACATAATATGTTACACCTAAATGTGTGTTAACTGTCTTTTTTGTAATCTGGAATCGTATTTTACAATTACTGTAGTAAAAATAAAATACGTGCATGATTTTGCAAATATACATCCCCGTGTTCAAGCACTTGTCGTTATCAAATATTGGGATTAAAGATTTATAAAGATACTTGAAATAAACTGTTGACAAATTCTATTATCTTCTATATATTTTAAGTCAACTTTAAGTCCAATAAGATCGATTACGACTGGTCAATTAATATTAAGCCATGTACAAACCATATTACACAAATACAAAGGCGGCTTCTGATGAATAGGCTTATTGGGTCCTTGTTAGATGAGACCACCATTAAAGCAAAGGTAGTAAGTATAAGTACAACTCCCTGTCCACAGGGGGATGTACTATCTCCACTATTGGGCAACTTATTACCGAAGCTGTCCAGGGAACGTTTTTACTGCTTGGACTAAACTGAGGGTCTGGCAATTGTAGTCAAAGGACGCTTTGCCAACGTAATATTGGAACGATTACAGCTCGCCCTGAGGGAAGTGGACAGGTGGTGTGAAGGTCAATGGTCAACCCACAAAAAACTATAGATATCGCTTTAACTAAAAGAAGGGAACTACAAGAACTATATTCACTGGTGCAAAGAAGGGTGGAAATTTTGTTTGTGAGTCAAGTAAAGTACTTAGTTGTAATATTTGACTAGAACCTGACTTATAATTCGCATTTCAAATCAAGAAGCAAAAAATCTAATAGCGATTGCGCTTAGTAGATGTAGACGACTATGGAGCTGTGTATATCCCATAAATGAATTTTTGGTTATACACATGGGAATAAGGTCCAGTGTAGTAAGGATTAATGTAGTAAGGAATCAGTGTATTTTCCCAGTAATGACCTACGGCGCAAAAACCCTAACACTCACAAGAACAACAGTGAGAAAACTACAAGTTGCGGAAAGAGCAATCGAGAGAATAATGTTAGGAATTTCTCTAGGTGATAGAATACTCAATGCTACTATACGCAAAAAATCAGGAGTAGCAGACGTTATTGAATGGATAACAACACTAAAGTGGAACTGGGCAGGTCATGTAGCAAGATCAGGTGATAACCGGTGGACAAAAAGAATTTTGAAATTAAGATCCCGAATACAAGCTTACAGAAATAGAGGTCGACCCCCAAAGAGATGGACAGATGCCATAAAAAGAATGACTACAAATTAGATTCAGATGGCGCAAAATCGGACTAAGTGGAAAAGCATGCGAGAGGCCTATGTTCAGCAGTGAACGTTAGTTGATGATGATGAATAAGGTCCATGATAACCTTTGGTTTAGTGGCTTGGTGGAACAAGACGCAACAGTTCGATGTTATTCGAATGTTCAGCGGCACTCAAAGGCTTGCATGCGTTAGAGTCAGGGGAGCGATTAGGACCACCCCATCGGACGCCTTAAAGATTTGTTGCATCTTACCAACTTACCACCTTTGCACATATACATACAAATATAGGCCAGATTAACGGTACACAGGCTGCTACATGGTCAGGCTCCCATAAACTTTATGCAGGAAGTAGATCAATTAAGGTTATATCAGGAAATAAAGGTGGCTCCTGATTAAGGGATGTCAGTAGACTAAAATTTTTGGGCCTATAGATTAAACTAAAACTTTTAAATTACAGTACCAATAAAAAAATACTAGGAAAATGGTTCGACGGTAATGGCAAATTCGATTTGGTATTCCGTTGGCTTCAAAACTAACAGAAAAATAGAGGCTGGTGTAAGACTAACGGAAATTCCGTTAAGCTTAAGGATATACAAGACAGTATTGCAGGTCAAAATTACCGTAATACATAGTTGCACCATGGAACTAATAGATCGGAAGATATAAAACAAGTTAATTGTCATCTAATTCGATAGTCCAGCAGTTTTAAAGGCATTTAGTTCCGTTTAGGATACTTCAAACCACTTGTGGGCTAAAAATAGATTGATACTAACTGGGGTGTGATGCACCGGCCTGGGGAGAACCTATGGCATGAGTAGTCTGGATGAGGGAGTGGCCTTTAATTGGTTATATCTATATGTATATCTATGAGCAGGACTCCTCTGAGGAGACTGGGTGTGGATTAGCCCTTTCATTCTAAATCCAACACAAGCCAGGTTATTGTTAACCGTACACGGCCTGGTACGGTCTTTAGAAGGTGTGGAATCTCCTTCCTCTTAAAAAAGTCTAGATACTAAGGCGTAAAGGTTATTGAAGCAACGAGAAGGCTAATAATATGACAAGACAAGGCACATGTGCGTTATAACTTGGCCCAAAACCCTACTATGGAATTGTAAAAAAGGGGAACCATTGATGAACAGTTGTAAAAATAATCGCTTATATAGTGATAGAATACACCAAGACAAAGACTGTCTCTTATAGAATAATCAGTCAAATATACAGCAAAAACTTTTAGTCACAGCCAAAATTTTGTTACGATGATGATGGGTTTGTTGACTGATCATTTTAGACTCAATAAATATGTGAGCCTTACAGATGGGACAGAAGGAGATGTTTCTGTCTAGAAGAAGAGGAAACTGCATTACATGTATTATGCTATTGTAAAAGCCTTACAAGATTGTGGTTCCTAAAACACCGGTTGCTCGGTGTGGAAAATCAGAAGAGTCAGACTCTATAAAAAGGACACTATCGAAGCTGTGAACCGTTATCAAAATGACAAGGCTTGATTGGGCGCTTTTAATAGTATATGGGAATATAATAGATCTGCAACGGTCTTCATGTACCAGTCCGTTAGGCCCTTGATTTGTAATCTGTAATCTGTAATAGTAATAGTAACCAAAATAATAAAGGATTAAGTTGTTCGAGCATTGTAAGAAATAAAAAAATATAAAAGTTGCAAACTGGCGATATATCCTAAGTTTTATTGCAATGGGTAGACAATGGGTAGGGATTTCGTGGGTAGGCAACGGTGTGACAATTATTATTCTCATGAGAAAAGGCAGCAAATATTGTGCCTGTGAAATTATTTTACGATTGTTGTAATTAGATGTCGCTATTGCGTCCGTATTGAAGCCATGTTATTGTTGCCTCTTAAAAGGCAGAAAATATTGATTTTTTCACGTTGAGAAGCCCTATGAATAGCTCTTCTGACGAAACCTATTAGGTCAAAATACGTATCAAGAGATACATAGGATTTGTTTGCGTGAAATCAAATATTTGCTGCCTTTTCTCATTTTATTCGGATTTACTCTGTGTGAGTACAAAAAGCACAATTCGCTAAGGGTTTCTGCTTAGTTGTAAAAGACATGTCGTGAAATGCAAATTTTAGATTCCCCATGTTTCTTTTAACATCTTTTATCAACGTCTGTTTGCCTTGCAATTTTTAGAAGGCTCAGATTATAAAGCAGAAATCTGAATTGTGTTTCGAAACTATTTTACGATTGTTGTAATTAGATGTCGCTATTGCGTCCGTATTGAAGCCATGTTATTGTTGCTTCTTAAAAGGCAGAAAATATTGATTTTTCACGTTGAGAAGCCCTATGAATAGCTCTCCTGACGAGACCTATTAGGTCGAAATACGTATCAAGAGATACATAGGATTTGTTTGCATGAAATCAAATATTTGCTGCCTTTTCTCATTTTATTCGGATTTACTCTGTGTGAGTACAAGAAGCACAATTCGCTAAGGATTTCTGCTTAGTTGTAAAAGACATGTCGTGGAATGCAAATTTTAGATTCCCCATGTCTCTTTTAACATCTTTTATCAACGTCTGTTTGCCTTGCAATTTTTAGAAGGCTCAGATTATAAAGCAGAAATCTGAATTGTGTTTCGAAACTATTTTACGATTGTTATTATTTTCATATTTATATTCTCAATAAATTAAAAAACGAAAATAAGGACACAATTAAAAAGCGCAAAAAGAATTATGTCAGATCTAAGTTTGGTCTTCGCACTTTTCTCCGCCAATGGAGATAAAACTGCATTAAAAACTAGTTAGCGCCAATGGAAAGACAACGTGTGTGGCGATGTGGAGTATATTGTAATTTTGAAATGAAATTTTTGCCAAAACGTGTTGCAATTTGCTGTTTTAATCGCTTTTAAATTGCAACTCTATCGAGTGTTTCATAACCGAAAACGCCGAAAATTATGTTGGCTTATTAAACTAAATGAAGCTGATAATAACTAACGGTCTGATATGTTATCATTAAACATTTTAGAGAATTACAGTTTACGGATTCGCAAATATCAATCTCGGCTAAATTTAATTTAAAATACACGAAAAACATTTAATAACAAGTTTGGAAAATATTTTAATTTAGTGTAGCTGGCTGAAGGATATGGAATATATCCAAAAACATACAGGTATAGTGCAGTTATAGTGTCAGAAATTTGACTCCTAAAAATAATGCGAACAACCCGAATTTTGCAGGGAATATCAATTTTGGGGCTTCAAAAAAGATACAAAAAAGTTTACTACTTATACCCTCGAATTTCCCCCTCAAACTTCACCCGTAGAGGGGTAAAAACTCAAAAAAATCTATTTACCAAGAACCTGTACGCCATAAACAAATGTTTCACTTTTTCTGTAAAATAAACAACTCTGTCTAAAACAACGCTTAAAGCGACCAGTGATTTTGAATGTTACTTGTGAACTATTTACGTATATCAAATATTATTAAAATCATGAATATGTTGCTTGTGTGAGTCCATTTCAAATAGGTAAAGAAATAATAAATAAGACTTACAATCAATTTAATTTAACTATCAGACGACTGGTTTCGCTTTCTACAATATGCAAAGCATCTTCAGGTCTCGATACAAAGTTAAATAAATGCTGAAATGTTAAAAACTCATATTAGGGTGTTGTCTAATAAAGATAAACAAATTAGATGTTGTAAATTACAATAATTATGCCAATATTACATGTCTGTGGTTTTATTTCAAAATGAGTAAGTTGAATAAAAAGGTATAAAAAGTTTTAAAAGTTTAAACAGACAAGGTAAGGCTCACACATTGTTATAAAATAGTCTATTAGATTGTAATAAATTAATAAATGAGCAAATAAATAAACATTACTTACATGCCGGTACTCTATTAATTGATGGATGGTAGAACATGGTTGAAACTATTATGTATTGTTGAATGGAGAACTCAATTCTGCTAATATAGTTGTTTGACAGTAAACGGGAAGTTCTTGAGGAGATACATTTGATCCAATGAAGCAGAGATATGTGTGTGATTGTTTGTTAAATGAAAGTGATGTTATATACCATTGTATTATTTAAAAGTTATTTATACTTATTCGAGAGATATATTTATGAAATGTGTGTTATTTATTGAGTAATTGTTTTATGAAGGTGACAGTTTTATGACAATGAATTCATTGTCATTCTGTTTTAGTGTGTTTTAAATTGTCCTTAATTGTTTTAATTGTAATATTTTATTTACTTGACTTTGCAATAATCTACTATTTTGCCAATAGAACTTTATCAAAGAAATTTGATAATTACAAGTTGAAAAATAATTGCACACCCACACAATTTGTACATCTAAACTTATTTATTGTCATAAAACTGTCACCTTCATAAAACAATTACTCAATAAATAACACACATTTCATAAATATATCTCTCGAATAAGTATAAATAACTTTTAAATAATACAATGGTATATAACATCACTTTTATTTAACAAACAATCACACACATACCTCTGCTTCATTGGATCAAATATATCTCCTCAAGAACTTCCCGTTTACTGTCAAACAACTACAATAGCAGAACTGAGTTCTCCATTCAACAATACATCGTAGTTTCAACCATGTTCTACCATCCATCAATTAATAGAGTACCGGCGTGTAAGTAATGTTTATTTATTTGCTCATTTATTAATTTATTACAATCTAATAGCTTATTTTATAACAATTTGTGTGCTTTACCTTGTCTGTTTAAACTTTTAAAACTTTTTATACCTTTTTATTCAACTTACTCATTTTGAAATAAAACCACAGACATGTAATATTGGCATAATTATTGTAATTTACAACATCTAATTTGTTTATCCTTATTAGATAACACCCTAATATGGGTTTTTATCATTTCAGCATTTATTTAACTTTGTATCGAGACCTGAAGATGCTTTGCATATTGTAGAAAGCGAAACCGGTCGTCTGATAGTTAAATTAAATTAATTGTGAGTAAGTCTTATTTATTAATTCTTTACCTATTTCAAATATTATTAGTTTTGTGTTTTACAGATAAAGAAAATACCAGAGATCAGGAATAACCTCAAAACAATAAAAAAAAATCTAATCCTATGAAGTGGAAAAAAATATTCACAAGCAAAAAAGAGCAGCTGCTAAAGAATATGTCAATACTTCAGGTGCTCACAGCACGAAGAAAGTTTTTTAATTTGTTTTATGGCGAGTCATAGTCTTGGGTAACTCAAACAAGCATAATAAGTGGTGCTGTAAAAGATAATATGACGTAAAAACAATGATATTTAAAAAAAGGAAATCGTGAATTTATAATATATATTTTATATATGAAAAAGTAGAGTACATCTTCTTATTAATGTACCATGTCCTTTCAGAAGGTTGGTTACCATCATAGCTATCTTAATTTTATTCTCTGCTACCCTAAATAGCATGCAAGTTGTTCAACCATGAGGTTCTTCTTCGTCCTGGACTGCGTTTGCCTTCTGTTTTTCCTTGCATAATATTTTGTAGCAACTTTTATTTGGGACCTCTCATTACATGTCCGAAATATTCCAACTTTCTCTGCTTGATACTTTTCATGATCTCAGTAGTCTTGCTGAGACGTTCTAGTATTGTGAAGTTTCAAATCTTCTCCACACAGAAAACTTTTAAAATTCTTCTATAGCACCACATTTTGAAAGTCTCAAGGCAATTTAGATCGATTTTATTTACAGTCCAGGACCCAAAACCATAAAGTAAGACCGAGAATACGTAGCAGTGAAGTAGGCGGATCCTCAATGCCAATTTTAGGTCTCTGTTAAATAACACCTTGGACATCCTTCTTAAAGCAGCCCTAGATCTAATTTCGCCGTGACTTTCTGCGTTTTGACGCCGTGACAATTTTATTGCTGTCCAAGGTAAACGATTTTATCAACTTGCTCAAGATTAGTATTATTTACATATATTGACGGTTTTATATGCTGTTGTTTACTTATTACGAATATTTTGGTTTTCCTTATATTAAGATCCATACCTGCCTCCCTACAACTCTCAACGACACTATCAAGTAGTGCTTGCAGATCTTGACTAAAACCTTCCTATTTTTCAGAAAGTGGTTTTTTGAAAATTCTTTCGGATTATAAACGTTGAAAAGCAGGGGTGACAAGAGGCATCCCTGTCGTATATGTATATGTGTATATGTATACAATAATGGGTATTTGTTGAATTTCTTGGCCCGGACCTTTAACTTGATTTTTTTAATTGCCCAAAAATTGGGCTTTTTGCTGCATTAGTAAGCCAATACATGTGGTCGTTAATGATTTCTCCCATCATTTTGATAATTCCGCAATATTAAAACTCAATAAATTATTAAAATAGCTAAAAACCTAAATGTTAAGCTTTTAAAATGATTGATACAACCACCGTCAGCTTGTTTCGACTCTTCAGCAATTACAGTATTTATACTGCTGAACTATATGGAATACCACAAGCGGTGAAAACTTCACACAATGATGATAAAACTATAGTAATTTCTACAGACTCTCTGTCCTCCATTTAGTCCATAAGAAACGTTCATTCTATCCACCCAATAGTTCAAGAAATCAAGAGTATATGTAATCGTCTTCAAACTAATGGAATTACAATAACGATATTGTAGGTCCCATCACACGTTGATATTCCAGGTAACGAAAAAGCCGTTTAAGCAGCAAAACAAGCATGTTCTCTTAACATAACAACAGACATTCGAACATCATCAGATCTAAAAAGAAAAATGAAACATAAAATAATGGACTTTTGGAATGATCAATGTAAAAGACGCCATACTAAGTTAAGCGTTCTATAACCCAACATATTTTACCACCAGCTCTCACCAATGAAAAGAAAGGACAAATCTATCATTCGAAGATTGAGAATAGGGCACACACGCCTTACACATGGATACCTAATGAATTCAAGTAATCACATTTTGTGCCAGTACTGCAACCAGAAGAAAGTATAATCTTGGTAACAACCTAAAACACATACTTATCTCAAACAGCAGCAAGTACGAAAATGTATTAAACTTTTTTAAAAACACAAAGTTATACAATTTAAAGTATTAACCATGTAAACATAAATGTAAATTGTACCTGTGTCAATGATCATTAGCATTAGCTGCCGAGACACATATTCTCGAAAACAAAAAAAAACGTAAAGTCTAATTTCTCATATTTACTGCCTCAAGACTTTCAGGAACAAAAAAGTGAAAAACTTCTATAGGGACTTTTGTGAGGGATCTACAAAACTAATTTCTTTCAAGAAAAAATCATTTTTTTCTACCTTGACTTTGACTTGCAGTACCTTGAATACAATAAAATTTATTTTATTTTGACTGAAGTAGATGTTATATTGTCATTTCTTTTGGCGATTTTTTTACGGATTTATTAACTGACATTTTGTCTATACAGATTGAACGAAATAAATTCGGAACATAGGAATATAATGTATTTCGGCTCAATTCTGCTGTAGGTGGTTGGCCAACAAAATATTGTCAAATAATTATATTATAAAAATCCAATATTTCAGCGGGCTGCTGGATTCTGAACTCATAAAAATTGAAAGCTACACATAAATCTACGATTTATGCTGTCAAACCAGTTATAGTCCAGGAAATGAAGCATTTCAGCTCGCAATTTTTTCATGCTCCCTGGATTGACTTGAAATTTAACAGAAGGTAGGTAATAGACTAAGGATCAAAATCTATATCGAACCAAAGTGCGTCAAAGCCTAGGGGGTGGTTGCCACCCCATCTCCGGGGTGAAAATTTTTTTTACGTTTTAACTACAGGTTTCGATTAAAAAAGTGATTCTAAACAAAAAATGTGCTATACATTTTTTTTATAAAATGATATTTTTCAAGTTATCCGCGATTGAAAGTAATAACTTTTAGACGAAAAAAATCCACGTTTTTAATCGATTTTTCGCGAATAATTCGAAAATGGTGCATTTTATCAAAAAAATTGTAGAGAACAAATTTGTAGCTTTTAAAAAGACAAATACAATTCATTTTTTAAAATGTTTTTGGGATATAATAGGAACCGAAATACGTCATATGTTCAGCGGTTTTCTTCAAATGCCAAATTTGAAAGATTCAAAATCAAATATCGGGAAAATGATGCATTTTTGGAAGAAAACTCACAAAACCTTTTTTAAAGAGCATAAATAGACCTATCACAAAAAAGACTCTAGCTCAAAAATTGAGTGATGAGTCAATACCTCATTTTTTACGAAAAAATCGAAACAACACCCTAACCTCCTCCATAATTAAAATCGATCTTTACCCTTCTGAAATTCGCTTTGTACATGTATTGTTAATACGTCCAAGAAGTTTGACCATTTAAAATGCTTTGTGTTAGAAAAAGTACAGCTTAAAGCGAGAAACGATTTACAATTTCATATTTTTTACCCTTCTTTTTTTAAATATGCCCGAAAATACTGAATATATGAAAAAAATACAAATTACCAAATTGTAGCTTTTTTAATGACTAAAATTATCCTTCATTTAGATTTGTTGTACAATGAATATTTGGCGAGATATAGCCGTTTAAAGCATCGATTTACGATCAAGCACCATCTTTTTCGAGCCCTTTAAACTCACCCCATTTAAAAACCAAGGGTTCCAAAAAGATTTAATTCACAGATCCTTGTAGCTCTTAAAAACCTCTACAAATCGTTTTTGCAGAAACACTCTGTCGTTAAAAATTAAAAGAAATACGTTAAAAAACCAGTGAATTTTTTTCCGGAAAATTCTATTAGTATAGTACAGTACATTTCGGAGCATAATAATCTACAAAACCGGTATATTAGCTAGTGGGGCGTTATACATTCGAAATTTTAAGCGTTCTTATTTTGAAATCCCATACAACAGAATAAAACATTTGCTCATATGTCTATGACTTGGCAATGAAAATATTAGAGCAACAGATTGGGGATGGTATTCCAAAGATGGTTTGTTATTACCCGTACGCATGAACAAACAACCTGCACTCGATGAACTTTTGAAAATTATTTTTTGGCAATGCAAAAAAGGATGCGGTGTTTCATGTGGGTGCAGAAAAGTTGGTTTATACTGTAACTCTACTTGTTCCGGGTGCTCAGGTGAGGGGTGCAATAATAGTCCACCAATAATTGAAGATGAGAATGACATAGATCACGATGAAGATGTAATTGATGACGAATAAAATTAATATTATAATTGTTTTACCTATAAATGTAAATATTTTCTACTATTTATGTAAATGTATAAGAATATATGGTGCCTTTTTATGTTGATAAATTTTTTTGTATTTAATTCTACTTTTTTCAATTTATATCTTATAAATTAGTTTATAAAAACTGCAATGTTGTAAAGGGTGATTTTCAAAAGTTGAAAAGTTGCAAAATTTTGGCAAAAAATTGTTTTCACCTATAGCACTCATAACCATTGATTTTTAAGGGTTGAAAATGTATGAATTTGTATTTTAAAGTATAAAAAAATCAATATTTAACTAATCCAAACCAAATTTCACTCATCTTAAGATTTATAATATTATTTTACAATTTTTGAAAATTAGGGGTAGTTTTCATCCCTAAGAACAATCAGGGATCATCGGCATGACCTAAACTATAAAGCAGAGGGTGAGTTGAGCTTAAGTCCAAATTTTTATGCAAATCGTTCCAAGATGAAATCATTTTCTTCGCATTACTAATTTTTTTATATTAATCTCTAATAAGGGTCGCTTTTTAAGGGTTGAAATATGATGGAACTTTATTCAAAAGCACGAAACTATCATTATTTTATTAATTTAATTCAAACCAAATTTTACCCATATTCAGGTTTAATATGTTATTTTATAATTTTTGACAATTACGGGTAGTTTTCACCCCCTAGAGCAATCAGGGTTCGTCGACATGACATAAACTATAAAGCAGCGGGTGAATTGAGCTTAAATCCAAATTTTTATCCAAATCGATCCAAGGCGAAATCATTTTTTTAGAATTAGTAATTTTTTTACATTAACCTCTAACAAGGGTTGCTTTTTAAGGGTTGAAATATGATGGAACTCTATTCAAAAGCATAAAATAATCATTATTTAACTAATTCAAACCAAATCTTACCCATATTCAGGTTTAATATGTTATTTTATAATTTTTGAAAATTAGGGGTAGTTTTCACCCCTAAAACCCTTCAGCGCACTTCGGTTCGATATAGATTTTGATCCTTGGGCTATCACCTACCTTCTGTTAAAATTTCAACTGGATACATGCAGGACGAAAAAATTGCGAGGTTTTAACTTTTTTCGAGATTCATTTCCTGAACTATTATCGTTTCCTTAGACAAACCTGTCTTACGCAAACAACTTTGTTGTGAGACAGATAGTTGAACGATATTTTATACAATGTCTATACCCAGGTATGGATTTATTTTTGTCCAAGTTTTATATTGGTCCACTATTTCAAATGCAGTTCAAACAGACATGTATTAAATTGTATGTTCCGTTTTAATTTGGTTCAATCTGTATGGTGATTCCATTGTATTCCTTAGTGTATCATGTTCAACATTTAGGAGTCTTATACATATATTATAGCTTTTGTTTCTGTGTTAAAGTATTATTTTAATTATTTAAATGTTATAATAAAATACATATTTAAAAAAATTAACAATATACAATAAAAGAGACGAAAAATATACTTGACATTAAAATAACTCACCATGCATTACGTAATGGAAATAATGGCACCCTGCAACAAAGGAAAAAAATATTAAATTATATAAAAATTTTGGAATACCAATTTTACAATAACACAATATCCAAAATCCTATTTGATACCTTATATTGAAAGGTACAACGTAATCAATTATAATAATAAACCTGACAAAAAAAAGTTAGTTAGAAGGTAACTGCATCTAGAAGATAAAGAAAATTGAGATATTACATTAAAGCAAGATAAGGTCGATATACTATCAAGAAAATATAAAATATTATAGAAAAGACACAAAAATTGTAGAAGCAGTATAAGTGAAATCAAATCATAACTGTCTGTTTTGTATCTTGATTTACTTGTATTTTTAGTATGAGAAAACAGTTTACAAGAGGTTCCTGTCTAGATGAATCGATATGACGTGGAATGAAATTTTAAGTCATCCGTACCAATTTTACGCAAAAATTTAAATTTTGCTTTTGAACACCTAGAAATCTTTACATTTCTACTTATATTTTATAAAATATTAATGTATGCACAAGATTCAATCAAAACTATGTACACACTGAACTGCACTTCATGAAATAATTCATAAAAACAGAAATAAATTTAAAATGCAAACAGAAAACATAAGGTATTGCAAAAAATTGTATTTGTATTGAAAAATTCTTTTTATTATTCTGTAAAAAATAACATAATAAGTAAGTAAGGGTAATTTGTACAAAATGGTATATTAGTTTGTTTTTGTACAACAACTTTTTATTGATAGTTCACAGCACATCCATAACTAACTTCAACCAACTTCAACTTAACTTCTTATATTATCGAAACTAATAAAAAATTTTAGCAAAAAATCTATAGAAAAATGAACAAAAAATATGTAACTGACATCAGTCATAATCCATTTTGTCCATATACTTTTCAGAAAATGAGATTTGGTTTATGGAAAAAAAGGCATACATAATATACTATAATAGCTACAAAATTATTGGGTTTATGTGCAAATAAAAAGCTTAGTTCTTTTAAAAACATCAGCATAAGATTGCTGAGCCCAAAGCGAACATTTTAATTACCACAATTAGTAATCTTCGAGCTTAGATCGTGAATAAAAGGCGTTGCAGTAAATATAAACACTGTCGTTTTTATCGCCATGACAAATATTAGTACAATCGTCTTCCTCATCATTTTCTTTAAATAATTTTTTGGAAGTTTTTTCTTTATTGGGGAAGATTTGGGCTCATTTTTATATTTTATTTCCTATTGTTATTAGAAACACAAGTCAGCACTAACGAGATCTGTCAAATTTATTTTTGGTTTAGTTTCCCTTGGCCACTAATAAAACATCCTTTTGACACTTGAGAAAGCAGTTCAATAGGAGCAGCAACAGCAGAAGACGATGGACGTTCATTGATAGCAGTAGCAGTTAAAATAACTTCTAGACCAGAGTTTGTTGTTGAACTCAGACATAAATTTTCAGCTTGTATCAAAGGTATGATCGTCTCCAAAATATATGAAAGCATCCTAGAAAAGAAATTAAGACACATCGTTGAACCACATCTTGATGAAGTACAAAGTGGGTTTAGGAAGGGACACAGTACGCAAGACCATATATTTACGTTAAAACAAATAATTGAGAAAGCGAGAATAAAGAATACAGAAATATATATGGCTTTTCTAGATATTGAGAAAGCATTTGACAGAGTGTCCCAGGAAGCAGTCTGGAAAAGTCTGCAAAATAGAAATATTGACCATCAACTAACAGGTGCTATCAAAAGTCTGTATCAAAATAACAAGAGTTATGTACGTAAGGATAACTTGAAATCAGAAATGTTTGCAATAAACGAGGGTCTAAGACAAGGAGGTGTTATGAGCCCCACACTATATATATTGATTATTGACGACATAATTAAGGAAACAAAAGCAAGTATACACAAAGTACATATCGGATATAGTAAACTACGACCGGTTGGTATAGCTGAGTGTGCATTCGCAGATGATCTCATGTTATGCGCTTCCAACGAAAGGGACCTCCAGAAAAATATAGATACCTGGAATAATGAGCTGGCAATCAGAAAGATAAAGATTAATGTTAAGAAAACCAAGGTGATGCTAATAGCGAAAACTAACCGAAATGTTAACATAGAAATTAACCAACAACTCATAGAACAAGTAGATGCATTCAAATACCTAGGGGTTACAATAGACAGAGAAGGTACCATGCAGAATGAAATAACAGAAAGAATCAGTAGTGCTTCAAAAGTGTACCATAATCTTAGTAGAGCATTCATAGGTAAACCGGAAATCAGCAGAAGAACCAAAATGACAGTTTATAAGACAGTATTCCGACCAATCTTGATATATGGAAGCGAGAGCTGGGTTTTAACAAAGCAATTAAAAAGCAAGATACAAGCCATTGATATGAAATATCTAAGACGAGTCAAAGGAATAACACGACGAGACAAAATAAGAAATGAAGATGTTAGAGAAGAACTAGGTACAGAATCAGTACTACATGCTATTGAAACACAACAAATAAAATGGTTTGGTCATTTGTGCAGAATGAGCGACAACCGATCCGTTAAGCAAGTCTGGAAGGCTAAAGTGAAAAGGTTTAAAATTAGAGGCAGACCACGGAAAACCTGGGATGACGAAGTAGGGCAGATTTTGAAAAGTAGGGGATTGGAATGGTCAGAAGCTCAAAATAAGGCAAAAAACAAGAAAGAATGGACAAAATTCGTGCACAGAATAGAATAAATTTAATAGAATAAATATTTTCATTGGATTTGAGATGTAATGTATATCTGTAACCTGTAATTGTATTGTATTGTATTTACCTCACACCTTAGGGTAGAGAGGTTTTCGATTATATATATATATATATATATATATATATATATATATATATATATATATATATATATATATATATATATATATATATATATCTGCAGGATATCAGCAAACTGAGGAAACTCTTTATTGTAGTTGTCTTCCAGCGTCCTGTTTGTGGTTTTAGCGGACTCGCATATATATTATGGCATTTTTTTGGTTATAGTAGATCCTCAAAGGCCCAAAAAGTGAAATGTCAAGAATTTGCATTCGATGAGGGCAAGGTATATATTGACAATTAGAAAAACTTTATGCGTGAGATAAGTCACTAAATGGACGAAGAAGTATTGGCTGACCAAAAAAAGATAATTTAAACAATTTAAAAAGCTAATATTGACGAAGAAACAAGGTTTAAATCCTACACACAAAAAGGAAGAAGAAGAAGACAAATTATTCAACCTGGTGATATAAACTCTCAAATATGTAACGCGAAAGCCACCGCAGTAGGAATTATACGACTTTTGATAAATGTCAGCAGAATTTAAATTTGAAGGAGAACATTTTTATTAATGATAACAAGATCTTGTGACAATTTTTGCCAATTTTGCAATAAAATTTTTTTTTATGAAAAACTCTCGTGACAAACGTTTTTATTTGATACAATGTATCTGATCAGGATCATATTTTCCAATCGCTCATTTATTCTGCTATTCAACCCGTTAATGTGTTCACACGTCATACAGATTTTGTTTAAACAACACATTCTGTGAGATAAAGCCATTTACCTAACGGATCGCAATGTGTGTATGATCAAGAAGGTGCGTGTCGAAATGATGATAATCAGCGCCTCTGCATGTTTGTGCAACTTCATTAATTGTCATTTATTCCGTCATGGTGTTAAATGAAGAACGGCGGGTTGGCAGGTAAACACGCAAACTTTTCCGTCCTGAAATTTCTACACCGTCAACCAAAGCCGTGCTATTAAACCCATTAAAGGCGCCATACTTCCAAAATCAATAAAAAATAACAATATAAGATCCTCGAGACTTAATGCACACCAAATATTTTGTATTAAAATAGCTGTGAACTGCCTATTAAATAAAGCTGTTAAAATATTTCTACTCAAATATTACCATTTTAGACTTTATTTAATAATGTCGATTCTTAAGTTATCCTTATTTTTAATGCTCATTAATATGTAAATTTTTATTTTTGACTTACAAAACCAAATACAACAAAAAAATGATCGTTATCAATATATATTGCAGAACTTACAAGTCAAAAGGCTCACAGCTGACGCCTATTTCTTTCAATTTTCTACTCATAGTTTTATGTTTAGGTGTTCAATGTCATTCGGGTACGGGTAAGAACTCCTTTTTGGATATTCCTATCAGGGAAAGAGAACCAATCCCTGCCTTCCGCAGTTCCAGGTGTTTCCTGACCCGGGAATCTAGTACCTGCTAAGTTCCTTGTCCAGGGTCACGGATGAAGTCTTCAACGGCATCCAGGACGAAGAAGGTCTTCACAATGGCCTGGAGGACGGAAGTGACAGCCCCCTGGTCTTAGGGCTTGTTTAAAATCGAAGGGTAGGTGAGACTCTCTAGCTGTAATGGAAGCAACTCGCATAGAAGAAGGATACTCTGAAGTAAAATCCCCGACCCTCCAGGTTGGAGGTTAAGGCACTGGGCCAACTCCTCTCTCTTTGCCAACCATTTTCCATCCACTCCTGAATGTAGGTCTCTCCCAATTGCTTCCATCTTTCTCTATCTTGCGCCAATCTAATCCACTGTTTGCCTGCCACTGCTCTTATGTCATCTACCCATCTTTTTTGAGGTCTTCCCATGCTTCTTGTTGTCGTCCTTGGTCTCCATTCTAGAATTCTCCGTGTCCACCTGTTGTCATTATATGACCTGCCCAGCGCCATTTCATTTTTGTAATTTCTTCTACAAGATCCCTAATCTTCGTTCTACGTCTTATCTGGGTGTTTCTAATCTTGTCTCTTAGTGATATTACAAAGCATGATTCGTTCCATTGCTCTTCGCGTTGTTTCTAATTTTTTGCAGATTTTTTGGTAAATGCTACTGTCTCCAAGCCGTAGTATGCATGTGTTATACACCTTTTTCTTTAAGTTTATAGGAATGGAGGTGTTTTTCAAGATATGTGCTAGTTTGCCGAAAGCGCCCCAAGCCAGTTGTGTTCTTCTTTTAATTTCAGCATCTCTTCTCATCTCAACTCCTCGGTATTCATAAAACACGTACAATGTTAAGAAGCCTAACCAAACTCTCGGAACAAAAGATTGGAAGTTGACGAAAACAGCAAAGAAAACGGTTAATAAATTTTTGTATATGGAACGTGTAAGGTATCTCCCCAAAAACACCAGAAATCATGTCAGAACTCAAAAATGCAAAGATAGATATCACGGTGCTTACAGAAACTAAAAAGAAGGATATGGGTTCTGAAAAGTGGAGTAAGTATAACCTGTTCTATAGTGGAGTAACTAAAGACCAAAGAGCACAACAAGGTGTTGCTATTGTTATTCGCAAAACTTTAAGAAGACATATTACCTCTTGGAAAGCAAATAATCAGAAATTGATAAAAATTAACATCACGATAAAAGGAAGCAGAATAGCCATACTGGGTGTATATGCAATTAATGAGAACGCATTGGTCAACAGTAAAGATGCATTTTTCGAACAACTGAACAATGAAATTATAAAAGTAGAAACATCTAGGAGGATCATACTTCTAGGAGACTTCAACAGTAGAGTTGGATGGGAATTGAACAACAAAGTGGTAGGAGCACACGGTGAAAATACCAGAAATGATAATGGAACCAGATTATTGCCAATGCCACCATTGCCTTTCACATCGTATCCCTGTTTATGGAATCATGTACGTGTTAGAAATTAACAAATATTTGATTCTAGTTTTTTAGCTCCTACTGGATAAAGATGTGGTTTAGGTTGATCTTCCAGGAGGAAAGATACACTGCTTTTCCTAATATTTCTTCTGCGTGGTAGCAAAATAAACTTAACTTTATAAGTTTGATAATTAACAAAATTCGTTTAAAATTTTTACATAGCTCTTATCTCTATATTTCGGATAGGTACTGTCTGGCTGTCATAGCATTGTAACAGCTATTTTATTTTCTCCTTAACTTCGCTGATAACGTGATATATTTATATAAGTTGGCTAGCTGGTCCTGGGAGTTTGTGTTTTTAAATGATAATATTGCGGTTACTTCCTTTAGCATTTAAAATGATATTTTAGCTTCAGCTGACTGATACTGTGTTTATTCGTAAATCGTTGTCCGAATATCAATATTTAAGAATTTTTTGACATATTCTCTTCATTTTTAACTAATTTCCATAACCTCTATAAGCAATTGTCCTTCAGCATCTTTTATAACTTTCATTTCCAGTTACCAAAAATATTCCAACCCCACACACAACAAAAATGTGAGAAATAAAATAAAAGTGAAAAAAAGCAAGAAAGGCAAGGCATCGTAGATACTGACATTTATTAAGTCTACAGCCTTCTTAATGTTAATATTCTAGAACTGTTCTTTAATTTTTAATTTATTAAAAGTAGGATAATTAATATCTGCCTATTAGGTCAAAGGTTCCAAGATCTCGCTTACCAATTGGAAAAACTTTCCACTGAAGCCAATAAAATAGGTTTGAATAACAGAAAACGGATGTACAGAAGACGATATTCGTATGAGAATACGAAAAGCCCAACAAGCTTTCAGCACGCTCAACCATGTTTGTTGATCTGGCGAGTATACTACAAGGACACAGATCCGAATATTCCGATCAAATGTCATGTCTGTTCCACTCTACGGATGTGAAACCTGGAAAGTGACAAATACCCTCACAGACAAACTGCAGGTCTTTGTTAACAAATGTCTACGAAGAATTGTTCGTATATTCTGGCCTAACACCATCAGAAACGAAGATCTGCTACACCTGACCGAACAAAAGATGGTACAAAATGAAATTAAGTCCAGAAAGTGGGGTTGGATCGGTCACACACTCCAAAAAAATAGTATAGCAAAGACTGTTCTAGAGTGGAATCCCCAAGGGAAAAGAAAAAGCCCAGTACAAACTTCAAGAAAATCCATCATGGACGAGATAAGAGACCAAGGAAAGTCTTGGAATGAGGTGAAGGGCTTAACGCAAAATAGAACCCGATGGCGCTTTTTCACTGAAGCTTTATGCTCCAATTAGAAGTTCAAGAACCTTATTTTATTATATTAGGATAATTGAAATTTCATAATTTTAAATAGCTTCCCATTATAATATTTCATTTTGTTGGCAGTAAGCAAAAAACAAAACACAAGAGTAGAACTGTACTCCATAAACGGTCAATTGATATCTGTGAGTGATCATGCATTATCAATAATTCTAATAAGAATTTTTTCCGTATTGATTTTTTCACTTCAATAGGAATTAAGATAAAAATCTGAAGTAGCGAGTCTGTACAGCAGTTGCTATATTTACGTCAGAAAATTATATAATTTTTATCTTTTTTTAAACTTTTACAGCGTAAACAACCATCACTTATACATACAACGATACTTATACTTTGTACGGAGTATTTATTTAAGAATAAAAGTCAAACAATAAAAAAATATTGCTACCTTTTGACAAGAAAAGTAGTCTGTATTGAACAAATGTGTTATTATTATTAGAGCAGAGGTAAACATTCAATCAGATTTTATTTGAAGCCGTTTGTATTTACTTTTGGCTTTATCTTTAATATTTGTGGATTGTGAAAAGGCCTTTGACTCCATAAACCAACAACAATTAGGGAAACCGTCACAGAATGCCGAATTGACTATAAGTATATGAATATAATTAAATACATATACCAAAATGCCACAGCTAGTGTTAGAGATAGAAATTCCCAATACGACGTAAATTGTACGTCAGGGAAAGAGCATAAAACCGAAACTGTTCACTACACTTTCGGAATACATATCTGTATAAATGCATAATGTAAATGCATAAATGTAAAAGGAGAAAAGCCTAACTATCTGAGATTTGTAGATGATATGATAAGTCAATTGACCGCCAACATCTTTAGAAGATAGGCACATTTAGAAGAAGAAGCTGGTAGGATGGATGAGGAGAAAAACTTCTAAATCAGCTCCATATTTTCTCTTTGGACGTCGAATTGAAAATCAAAATCTTAACCCAGATGATAAAAATATTCTAGACAGTGAAAATATGTGCAAAGGAAGAAGATCCAGAGACCAGATAATGGCCTATAAGTGACTAAGTTGATACCTTAATTCAAACCGTTGAGTTTTTCTGTTTTACAAAACTGCCTTGCCTTCTTTGAAAAATATAGTATAAGAATTATAATAAATTTCCAATATGTCTTAAAAAACCCTTAATTAATGGTGTTGACTTATGGAGCGAAAACATTGACCATGATACTTGAAAAAGGAGCAATGCGATCAATTTGTGGCAATATTGTTAGAAGGCTCAGGTTTCCAGCTAATAACACATCCTTAGAGGAAGCTACAGCTACCTGAGAAAGGGAATACTAGAGAGAAGAACGGTGCAAAAGATCTGCTACAAAAGAAGCACCAAGCCAACTACGAGAAATATCAGGAGCGGCTGATGCTATAGAGAGAATAGCAACACTGAGAATGAGAGCGAAGACCGAGAGACGACAAACGCTAGAGTGGAGATCTTCCACGATCACGATAGACTGACAATCCAAACCATTTTTAGAAAAACTAAATGCAAGAGGCACAAAATCAAAACAAATTAAAAATTATGAGGCAGGTCAAGGTCCAACAATGAACCAGGAAAGATTGAATGATTATTTACTTTCGGTTTCTCGAAGGCTAACACTAAATTAGATTAGATTAGATCTTCAAGGTGACAAAATCTGCACAGGTTATCATCTGATAATCCTGTCAGCTTCAAGTACCTATTCAGCTTACAGTGTCCTATTAAAAGACTTACTATGGCTTTGGCGTATAATTTCTGGAATGTTCTGTAATGAACTGTTTCACCTGTCTTTGTCTTGGTGAATTCCTCTACCATTCCAGAGATTTGTGAGCTACCCACTTCCTTGTAGCCGTTCTTGTTACTGACCCTCGTGCCCAGGTACCCAGGCTACCGTAACCTTGCTACGGTCTGCTAGTTTATTTAGGGCACATAAGCAATCCCATATTAGCTTAGAATTGACCTCTACAGAATTGAGTGCCTTAAGCGCTGCCTGACTATCTGTAAGGATGACAACTGAACAGAACGTTCCTTTCTGCCTTTTTATTTCTTCCGCGCAGTGATGGATTGCAGTTATTTCCGCCTGGAAAACTATCACATCCTTAGATAGGCTTACTGGGAAATGCATCCCTTGATTTGTCCCTACTATGTCGGCTCCCACACCCTCCGATGTTTTTGAGCCATCTGTGTACCAAGTAGCAGCAGCTTTTATGGGTACATTTTTATTCAAGTCTTCCCTGCCTGGTATCTTAATTGCTAATCTATTGTTAAAGCTATATCTCGTAGCGGTTGCATCTATAGGTTTTCCAATCACAATATCGGCTTTTAGCTCCTCGATTAGCTTTCTGTTGTCAGTACCATGCATCTGGCTTATAAGTCGCTGACTATGGATTAATCTGTGCATCACTGATCTGGCTTCGCCCTGTATAAGGATATGAAGTGGTGGTAGATTCAACAGAACTTTCAACGATGCAGTGGGAGTTGTTTTTGTGGCCCCCGTAATACACAGGCATGCTAGCCTTTGTGTATTACCTAGCAGCCTTATTCATATCACCGAGCCCTAGATTTTCATCTTTTCAAGGGTCTCACCCTTGTATATAACCATAAAGTCATTTTGGGGTTAGGTCCCCAATTCTTATCGCACATTTTTCTACATCTGCCCAGGGACATAGTACCTTTCTGTGTGATTTTTAGAATGTGAGTATTCCATGTAAGCCTATTATCAAAATATACTCCAAGGTATTTTGTTTCTTTGGCAAATGAAATCTCTGTTCTTCCCAGCACCGGTGGTTTTAGGCCTTGTAGTACTGCTTTTTTGGCGAAGTTGATGATTTGTGTTTTCTGAGCATTGACTATCAATATAGCAGAATAAAATACCAAATGAATTTGCAACTTTGAATCTGGATTTGCGAGAGAGAAGGATGCAGACTTACATATCTAGCTTAACGTATGGAAATGATGACTCTGAATTATAGTTTTATTACTAGAAGATTCAGAGAGCTAGTATGTGAAGAAGCCTGCTTCTACGTCATGTTAAATTCTTCGATACCATATATCAATCGATTGGTGTCAAAACTTTCTTGTGTCTTACTTTGAAACATAAAAATAAACATTTCTTTAAATATAAATTTTAGTTGGATCATAATAATCTATATTAAATTGCTAGAAACCAAATCACCCTGTATATAGCCAACGTGGAAGGGCACGCTGCAACAAGTACCTTTTACGAAATACCACTTTGGTACTACGGGCGCATTTATAAATAGAGAAACTGTAAAATAACTGGTAGGTAAGAAAGTCCCCTACTGAGGTGACAGGTGACCATTAATATTTTATTGTCTATTTGATTTTGTTCCTTACCCCCTCGAGCCGTAAAAAATGCTGACAAGGTACAAAGCCGCTGGCTAATTGGCATGACGAGAAAGTGTATAAAAATTGGAAGCAGGATGAAATTGGAACCTAAAAAGTTATATACAACTAGTTAATTGGTACGTATTCTGACTAACAATGATCATATAGCAAATTTCGCGTATAAATTTTAAATGTGAATAGAAATATCATCAGAAATTTAATTAAAGAGAATATGTATACACTATTAAAGTGAAATATAGCGATTAAACGACAAAAATCGCGATTAAAAGCTGATTAAAAATGACTATCCTTTACTACATTTTCCCTTATATCTGAAGGAATTGTTCAAAAGATATTGACAATACTTATCTACTGCTGTAATAACTTTACCTATACAATATTTTAAGTTACGTAAACAAATATAGGTTAGTAAAAAAGTAAAGTTAGTGTAACCTTCTGACTAAGGTCTAGTGTTAGTCTAGTGTTAGGGTTTTCAGATCGCGCAATTAGTGTGTAGAAGCTTTAAGACGTTGGACAAAAGGAAGAAAAAAGTCATTTGAGTTTTGAGGGTTCCCATGATGTGTCGTGAGCCACAAAATTATTCTGATGATTGATACTTTTACTCCTGCAATTTAAAGGGATTTAATTGTAAAAATGAAAAAAGTATTTTATACCCGAACCTAAAATCTGCTATTTGGCCTATTTCTGATGATCCTGATGTACCCATACCTATTCCACCAAAGGAGTTAGAGAATGTGTTACCATCTGATTCGGAACAGTCTGCATTTGAGTCCACGCATGTGGTCCAAGAAGGACCACAATTATTTAGTCAAATGGAATTAAATGATTTAATAAGAGACCTAAACCTGCACAAAGATGCCTCAGAACTTCTAGCCTCTAGACTGGCTCCAGGTACATCAACCACTTTCTACAGTAATCGAGAAAAGGACCTGAGTCCAAATTTTACTCAAGAAGATTCTTTAGTATATTGTAACAATATCTCCGACTTAGTTATTAAGCTAGAAGCTGCCTCTTATGAAAAGGAAGAATGGCGACTATTTATTGAGTCTAGCAAAAGTAGTCTAAAACGTGTTTTACTGCACAATAGTAATACACTGGCTTCTGCTCCAGTCGCTTATTCTGTTTATCTTAAAGAAACATACGAAAAATTGAAACTTCTCTTAGAAAAAATTAAATACCGAGACTATATCTGGATGGTTTGTGGAGATCTAAAAGTTATGTGTATGATACTTGGGCAACAGGTAGATTCTACTAAATATCCTTTCTTCATTTGTGAATGGGACAGCCGAGCACGAGATAAACGTTGGATCCAAAAAGAATGGTCTACAAGAGAAAACCTTACACCAGGAAGTAAAAACATAAAACACAATGCCTTAGTTGATTGTGACAGAATTTTATTGCCTCTTCTGCATATAAAATTAGGTTTGATGAAACAGTTTGTTAAAGCTATTGGCAAAAACGGAGAATGTTTTAAATATAGTTGTTCAGTTGTCCGATGCAAAATTAAAAGAAGGAGGTCGTGACATAAGATTCTTATGCAGACACAAAAGCTTTCAAAATTCTATGACGCTTATCGAAAAGAAAGCGTTGACTTCATTTAAAGAAGTTATCGAAAAGTTCTTGGGAAATAAGAAAGTTCCAGACAACACTGTCACACAAATGCTACAAAATTTTCGTATTATAGAATGCAATGTGAGTTTAAAAGTACATTTTTTATTCGCCCAATTTCCAGTAAATCTTGGAGCTGTTAGCAAAGAGAAAGGGGAACGTTTCCACCAAGATATTAACCAGATTAAAAGAGGTTATCAGAGTAAATGGAGCGTATCCATAATGGCAGACTACTGTTGAATGATACAACGTAATAATCCTGACAAAATTTATAGAAAAATTTCTACCAAACGCAGTTTTTTAATAAAAAGGAAAAGATTTCGTTAAGTTGTGCCTACAAAATATGTATTTTTTGTAATGTAATGTTTACACATTTATTGTTTTTTTTTATTTTTAATTTACTAAAATATCTTTAGTGATAGAAAAAATTGGTTTGCAGATTTGAAATCAGCGCACCAAATCTATATAAAATTAATTATCAAATTTAAAACATCTTTTAAAAAGTTTTTTTGTAGACCTGTTTTATTCGAGCAATTTACTTTCGTACTGTTTATATTGTACAGTACAGAAGACCATTGGTTTTTGAGTGTAACGATATTCCTTGATCTAATGATCCTTGTAGGACCATTGGCAAAGAACGAAGAGAGCGATCACCAACAAGACTAGCTAATGCCATGAAAAAACTATTAAAACCAATTTTGCAAGAAAATAAAGAAATATCACTACACATTGTTAAGCTTCATAGAATGGAAGAAAATTAATTTTGAATAATAAGACTTTTGTTATTGTCTTTCCAGTTTGTTCAAGTAATTTATTCCTACTTATTTTTTTCGTAATAAAATTCAAGATACATAGTAAGTTTAATGGCTGTATTATTTTACATTTTGTAGTAATAGGCAAACACGAAGCATATTAATGTAAAGTGTGAAATTTAACACTTTATTTTTTGTGTATTTTGATCCGTTTGTTGTAAAAGCTAATAGTTACTTTTTTCGATAAAAAATTAAATCTCTAGTTAAATATTCGTCGGGTTACAAGCGATTAAGACATTAAATTGATGTTTGTATAATATCAGAGTTATTTTTACCTCAAACAATGATGAATTGACTTTGTTGTTAGACAAATACAATCTGTAGGGGAGTCATTTGCATATTTTTGCTATTATTTAAGTTTGTAATTTTCGGCAGGTCGTATATCAAATTCGGGGTTGATGATTTTGATTTTTAATGATATAATTTTTGCAAAACAAACTAATTGGCTGATTAAATTTGTTTTCCTTAAAAGATAAGATCATTTAGTACTTATATATGATTAATTGCTTGTTTGTTTGTACAACTAGAAAATACCAGAGTCTGGGCACGATTTTAATTTCAAGGCGTACTTTAGAGTGGATTAGTGTCACAAATATTTGTCTTCACTCTCAATTTTTGTTTTTAGCGTTATTATTACTTTTTTTTGTTTGTCATTTCCATCTATTGCACACCCAATTGGACAATATATGGTTCATAATATTGTATTATATATTCACATATATACAGTACATTCTAAAAAATCAAAAAATCCCTCTATACTTACGAAGCAAGGTATATAACTCCTGTATTAAACCGGTGCTCATCTACGGAACACAGACATGGACATTTACACAGGCCAATTTGGATAGGATAAGGAAGGCACAAATAGCGATGGAGAGACAAATGTTGAATATATCACTTAAAGATAGGAAACGTACCAGTGGATCAGAACCAGAACAAAGATAGTAGACGCGATGGAACAAGCAGCGAAACTGAAATGGAAATGGGCTGGACACAATGAACGTCTCCAAGACGGACGATGGAACAATGCCATCGGAAAGTGGCGTCCATACAATGCAAAGAGATCAAGAGACCACAGATGAGGTGGAAAGATGACATCAGGAAACAAGGAGGTCCCACATGGCAGAGAACAGCTCAAGATAGGGAAAGATGGAGAGAACTGGGGGAGACCTATATCCAACAACGGAAGGATAGAGAATAGGTTCAAAAAAAAATTTACATATACAAATTCAGTTTTGGCAAATGATAGGAAAAGTAATGAGGAATATAACAAAAATTTTATTGCTTCGTGCAGAAGAAGTAATCGATCTTGTTTTTCGTCTTTTTATATATTTATATTTATTACTGCTCTCAATCGATTCACAACTGGCAGCAATTATCGCCGTTTAAGCGCAAGGATTCTTGTTAAACAGACGAAAACCAGTAGAATCAGGCCACCTAATTATTGTAATCGTATAGGTTAAACTTAAAGACAGAAGGGAGATGAGTGAAGAGAAGTCTTAAGAAAAGAATTTGTAGAACATTATCAATAAGAAAATTCCGAAATGAATACAATTAATAAGGAAATACAACGAAAGCTTTTGAAAGCTGTTGCAAAGAAAACGAAAAATAAAAAAGACAAAATAATTGATGGAACAAAACGATTGATGAAAAAGAGACGCACATTTCTAAGCGAAAGAAAGCACAACACCGATTTGTCGATGATGACGATTTGTCGGTCATTTAATATTTCTGGTTTAGCTCCAGCAACTATCATCTTATATTATTTTTTTTTCTTTCACCAATTCTACCTTAGTTTGTGTATTAGTGAAACTATTGTCTTCAGAACCACTCCCATATCTCCTCCGACTCTAAGCAATGTATCCCCCTTTATTTGTGCCTCAAACACTTCAACGTTTGATATGCTGCCACCTCATCCTTTGGCGAGTCTTAATTTCTTTTTTCCTGCTTCGATTGTCATGGCATCTATCGTTTGTTTGCTATTGGTTCATTTATTGTAATAGTCCTGAAACTTGTGTTTTTTTTCTGTGTCTTTTTTTCTGTGTTTCCTTCTCTTGTTTGGTTAAATCAATATTAAAATATTTTGTTGTGAATGTTTTTAGAATTTTTCCAAAACAACAGTATATAATTTTAATAAAATATTATTTGAAATATATTTATTATTTTTATATTTGAACTTAACTACTACTTAAGGCGTATGTAAATTTTATTAGTACCAATAATTGTAGTTTTGTACAAAATCTACATAACAATTTGTGTTCGTCTATAAAAATGTCTCGCGTACTTAAATAAACATCCGCTAAACAAAAACTGCTGATTCTCTCTTCGATTTTATGTCACATATTTGAATAAACATGGTTTTGATACCAAATACGGAGGTCCCTATGGTATCCATAATTGTTGTTTAATTTCTTATTGCACCTACGTGTTCTGTCGTGTCTAAGAGAATATACTTTACATAGTTCCAACTGTTGCTAATGTTATTTTCCAGTTAAAACATCCGAACAATTAAATATTAATTAAGTTCTTAACACCTTATATACGGGCTATAATGATGTTCATAGAAAAGCTGTTACCTCCACATATTCGCACTGTGCGACTTTCAATATAGAAATATTTAATACAACGTTGAAAGTTTAGATAATTGATGATTTACAATATGACGATTATGCTAATATTAAAGTTTATTCAATTGCACTCATTCATGTAAAATTTTCTTAATTAAGTATATGGAAATTATAATATGCAACTGCCTAGTTTTTTTATAAATGTAGTTTTTATCAAAAGCATAAACTTCTAATTTAACTGAAGCACCATCATGCATTGAAAGGTGCATAAAGCTATCGTTAGTCGGTTATTGAAGTGGTAGTTAGGAGCTAGGTCCTCTGAGCTAAAAATCCTAGCCTGTATCTTCTTCTTCTTAAGGTGCCTTCTCCATTACTGAAGGTTGGCTATAACTACATCAAATTGCTATCTAGCTTGAGCTGTTATTAGTATCAAATGTGTGTCCACACCTGTCCAGTCTCTTACATTCTACAACCAGGAGTTCTTTCTTCTTCCTGGAGCTCTTCTTCCTTCCAATTTCCCTCCCATTATAAGTAGTAGGAAGTTGTATTTTTCTTCCCTGTAAATATGTCCAAGATAACTCGTTTTCCTGTTTTTTACAATATTTAGGAGTTCTCTTTCAGTACCATTCTTCCTAGCACCTCGTTCTTGGTCACGTGCTCTGTCCAAGAGATCTTCAGCATCCTTCAAAAAACCCACATCTCAAATACTTCTACACGCCTCATACTTGTAATTCCAAGAGTCCATGTTTCCACTCCGTATAGCAATATGGAATAAAATCCCGTTTTTCCAAGGTTTGTGAAAATGTTTCTTCACCTCATTTAGCATGCTATGGGAGCAATTTTGCATTTGAACGTGCCAGTGTGCCAGTTTCAGCCTCAAATAGATAAAGCTTTTCGTTGATGATGTTCAGATAGATATCCCATAGATGTTTAGCAAGTTTTTTCAAAGTTAAGTGGAAAAATTTGTGAGGTAACAATCAATATATTAGTTTTCAAAGTAAAAGAGACATTTTTTTAAGTATTGCTTTTATTTAAAAATTTAAAAATTTGTAATAATTAAAATTATATATTATGTTAGAGGCGTAGCTAAAAAATGTCATAATTTATTCTGACCTGATCAAGACGAAATATAGATTAGCCTTGTAACTCCTTAAGAAAACGAGGTACACCAAGACGATCCTGGAGAGACGATGTCGACGATGCAATGGCCGCCAGAGATCTAACAACTGAAGATTGCTTCGACAGAAAACGCTGGAAATTAGGATGCGAGAAGCGGCGCCAGCTGTAGAAGACTCGCTTGTTATATATTTATTATTACTCCAAAAGAAGTATATTTGGAAATAAAAGAAAATATAAATCCAAAGAATGCTCATGGATTTGATCTAATTACTGGGGAAGTGTTAAAGCAACTTTCAAGGAAAGCTATTATAAAATTAACACATCTTATAAACGCTTTCTTTAGGTTGAGGTAAGTACCAAAGATATGGAAGGTGGCAGAAATTATAATGACACTAAAACCAGGAAAAACTCCACAAGAAGCTTCTTCATATATGCCTATTTCACTGTTACCTGTCATGTCCAAATTATACGAAAAATTACTCTTGAAGAGACTAAAACCGATTATAGATGAAAAAAATCTAATTCCTAATTTTCAGTTTGGGTTTAGAGCAAGCCAGTCAACGATAGATCAGGTGCATAGAATAACAGATATCATAGAAAAAGCTCTAGAAGAAGGAAAAGTTTGTTCCGCAATTGTCCTCGATGTAGCGCAGGATTTTGAGAAGGTGTGGCATGACGGACTATATCATAAAATGAGATGCTACTTACCAAAACAATATTCTGAATTACTAGAATCATATATATCCTACAGATACTTTCGAGTTAAATATGAGGAAGCATATTCAGAATTAAGAGAAGTTAAAGCTGGAGTTCCACAAGGAAGTGTCCTGGGGCCAGTGCTATACCTGCTCTATATTAGCGATATTCCATCATTAGAACCTAACACAATTGCGACATTTGCAGACGACACATGCATTCTAGCAGTCGGACAAAACCACGAGGATGCAGCTACCATGTTCATGTCAATTTTACTAACAAAAGAGAACAACATATCTCATTACATATAAATAGAAACCAAATACCTTATGCAAATACGGCAAAATATTTGGGTATGACGTTAGATTCCAAGCTACGTTGGAAAGCACATGTTAAAAAAAAAGGAGGAATTAGAAATTAAGTTCAGAAAGATGTGGTTAATGGGAAAAAAATCCACTCTGTCTATTTACAACAAATTGCTATTATATAAGCAAGTCCTTAAACCGATATGGACATACGGAATACAGCTATGGGGCTGTACAAAAGAAAGCAATATCCAACATATACAACGATATCAGAATAAAGTATTAAGGAACATCGTTAACGCTCCATGGTACTTTAGAAACTGTGATCTTCATCGAGACCTCCAGATGGATACAGTTATCCAGACAATAAGTAAGTTTGCCAAGAGTCATGAACAAAGGCTCTCCAACCACGTGAACGTCGAGGCCATCAAATTCCTAGACAACGCCAACCAGATAAGAAGACTAAAAAGAACGAAGCCGTTTGATTTAGTGCTATAAGTGAGTGAAAGTGAAAAAGCAGAGTAAAGTGCGGCTAAAGTGTACACGTTAGCTAGTAGTAGTACTATAATGTATTAGAGCCTAAGGAATATTGCTGAATATAACCTTAGATAAGTTTCTTGTAATATTTATATATAGAACTAACTTGCTTATTGAGCATAGTGAATGATCAGATAGCAATAGTCATAAGATTCCTGTTGGAGTTTTATTAAACAAAAAAAAATAATTTATTCTGTCTTAAAATGTTGTGTTGACATATATGACAGTTTAGCTCTAATCTGTTGTTGTTGTAAAAAAATTTTAATTTGATTATTATATAGAAAAGACGTTTTCTTATATTTTTTATTTTAATTTAGAACAGTCTCCTAACCCTTGTGTGTATTCTTGATTTTAGGAAAGAAGAATTTTTCTTTCTTCCAGCAGGAAATTTTCTCGAAGCGACGTCCGAATAGAAAAAGATAGAGGTAATTCTTATCTGCCATATTTTTTGTTTTGTTCCAGGAGATTTATGTAAGTATTTCTTTGTTTCATTTTATAGTTACCCTAATCCGACCCATTTGATTCAACTTATCCACGATCCAGCTCTCCAACAAACCCCTGAGTGCCGTACGCACCAGTATCAATTATTTTGTTTGCCCTATCTCTACACCCAGTAGTTTTTGTCCTGCCAGGAGAGTGAAATTCCCACTATGGACCAGTTTACCCTACTAATAAAAAAAATGTATAAAGGAGGTACAGCTTGATCATTATTTCAAATTTATTTTATTGTTCACTAAGTCTAGTATTCTAGTGAGCCCTCATAATAAAAAACTATGAGATATACAAGCATCTCCACAGAATAGCAAGCACCATTTATATCATATTATGTACATTCCAAGTATTTTATAATTTATTCTCTAAATACAAATTAGTTGCATCGTTCATTAAAATGTGTATGCGGAGTCATTTCAATAGCTTGGAAGTACAAAAACAAAAACAAAATATAGAATAATATAAAACATGACAATACTTTATTGTATTTATATTGTTAAAAGTTGAAAGAAATTGCTTCGGTCTGTGTATGGTGTGGACACGCTTAATATTGAATTATAGACAGTCGGAATGTACCGACCATCGTCGAAACAAAACCTCTTCTAGTATATCGGCACTATTAATACTATCAGAAAATCTATAAATTATATTTTATGGCTATACCACGACTACAACATTTAATCCGAGGCACGTTTACTTCATTTGTCGAACAGGTGCCAAGGTGGGGATGAAATCTATTATGAAATCGGAGATTACATTGAGTTTTCTTTAGCTACAAATCGTTTGGTAGCTTCCCATTTCGAGGAGGCACTCAACGTTAACACCGTGTTTTATTCGTTGGAGATTTACAGTTCGATTTGATACTGTGGGAAACAACAGTAAAGCTTACGATTAGTATTATATTAGTATTAGTCAATATGAATTGATTAGGATAAAGTAATAATGATACCTTCTTTAAGCTTAATTGTAAAGGTATAATAAAAAGCGATATATAGAAAAAACTATAAAAAATAATTACCACCAAAGGCTGTTAAATTGTAAAATGGCCGTTTTATCTTAATAATTGGGAAAATATAAAGAAGGCAATCATTTAACATTTTACTACGTGCATGGTGTATTCAAGACAGTTCCGATGTGTCAACTAGAAAATTTATTAGTTTTTTTTTTTATAAGTTAACTGTGCAGATAGATGGAGTAGTGTGTAAAAATTTAAAAATAAGATAAATAAAAAGTTATAGTCATTAACGCAGTACACTCATCATCATAATCATCATCAACCTGTATGCGTCCACTGCTGGGCATAGGTCTCGTTCAGCTCTTTCCATGTCTCTGTCTTGTGCGGCTTGTACCAGTTCTTGCAACACACTTCAGGTTGTTAGTCCATCTAGTTGGTGGTTGTCCTCTGCTCCGTTTTGCTTCTTTTCTTGGTCTCTATTTGAGAATACAATTTCAGCGACGCGATGTTTTCGATGACGTCCCTTCTGAAGAGATATTTCCTTCCACCAACAGCAATATTTCGATTGCCACCAGCATTCAACCAGCACCAGGTTAGACATTATTTGCGTATTGATCATATTAATCTTTCGTCCGATCTCCAAGGAAGCGGAATATAATTTTTCAAACATTATTGCATTAAGCATACGATAGGCTATAAGGACGATATCATCTCCAAATCTCAAATGACTGAGCTTCTTTCCATTTGTGTTGATACTATGCTTGGTTGCATTAATTCTGATCTTTGGTTTGTGATTTTGGGCAGGGGCTGATCTTGCCTTTCGTCGGTGTTCTTATACATTTCGCGATAAAAGGATTCGACAACCTTAAGGATTTTGGGTCTATCCGTAGTAATGTTTCCATTTTTGTTTTTTATTTTCTACATTTTTTTGTTACCTGTGTTGTTCGTATTTCGTCCAAAACTTTTGTTTCCTTAAATTATTTTAGTTATTTCGCTTGTATTGTTTTCTCTAACGTGTTTCCGGATTGATCTTTGGATATCTATATTTAATTTTTAAAGGTTGTCTAGTTAGAGCCATATTTTTCCGTCAGCTGTCTTCTTTTACCTATTAGCTCTTTGGTATTTTGACTTAGTTTTTCTTTATGGGTCAAAATGGTCGGGCAAAACGCCCTTTCCGTTTCTTTTAGAGCCTTTGTTATGCCATCCATCATTCGCTTTATCTGCATCTTCCATTTCGTCTTGCAACTCTTATATATGTTTGGTTAGTGTATCTTCATACTGGTCCATGTTTTCTGGCAAAATCGATTTCTTTTTTCTTATTTTTTAATACTGCCAAATACAGTTGGTCTGTGTCGTTTTAACTGACAAACACCACGTGTTCAAGTTGAGCAAAGAAACATGTTGCTCTTTAAGAATAAAATTTTTATCCAATGTCATCGACCCAGAGTCACATTAGAATTTAAATTTGGAATCATGTAAAACCATATATGGATGTCACAGCTACAAATTTAGTGTTAGCTTCAATTATATAAGAAGGCACTGAGGATGATCTGATTAGATCGAAAACATCACGTTATGCTCCTGTATAAATTTTGACGGCATTTTTTAAAAAAGTTTTAATTATATGTTTTATATCTAAATACAAATGTGAAGTGTTTTACTTCTGTATAAGTTAAACGATGGTATACAGCCAACTACTGGGGTTTTCCAATAATTTTTACATATATTATTATTGTTCTTAGATATCGATGTAACAATAAGCACTGCTTGTCTATACTTGCGTTTAAAAATTATTAGTATCTCCGTTTTTATGACACAGCTTAGTTGCTCATCTCGGTGTACTGTGTTTGAACTTCCTCGGGGAAGTCAAGTTATTTTTATATTGTACAAAGCTAAGACAAGAAGACATCGGTATTTAATTTTTTTTTTCTACTTTGAATAGTACTATATAAACACAGTAGTTGTAATCTTCTGTGAGAAAACTGCTCTATCATGCACTTATGAATCGACAATGTACTTTATTAAGTAGCATATGATCTTGTTCCTTATATGTCACTGGTTAGTGTTGAACAGATTATGGTCCTAGTATAACTTGTAGTCCATCCATCCATCCAATGGCACTACAGCCCAAGCCGGGCCTTGGCCTCCTTCATTAGACCTCTCCAAACATCTCTATTTACTGCTGTTCTTTTCCATGAACGCGTTTTTAGGAGATTTTTGGCATCCTCATCTACCTCGTCTTCCCATCTCTTTTTTGGTCTTCCAACAGGTCTTTTTCCTTGCATTCTTGCGTTTAGTAATTTTCTGGGGATTCTGTTCTCATGCATGCGGGCCACATGCCCTGCCCATCGTAATCTCTGCAGTCTAGTGTATTGTGCTAGTGTTGGTTCAGTGTATTGTTCGTATATTTCGTTATTATATCTAATTCGCCAGTTGTTATTTTCCTTTATTGGACCCAGTATTCTACGCAATATTTTTCTTTCGAACACGTCTAATGCATTGGTAGATTTCTGTGTTATAACCCATGTTTCACACCCATAACTTACTATGGGTCGGATTATTGTTTTATATACCCGGAGTTTTGTTTTCCGGTGTACGTCTCGCGATTTGAATATGTGGCCCATCGCGAAATAGGCTTTGTTTGCCAGCATAAGCCTTCTATTTATTTCCGGTTCTTCTTCATTATTTTCGACCAGATCCATTCCTAAATACGTGAATCTATTCACGTATTCTATATCGTCTATAAATTGTTGTTGTTGCGCCTGTCTATTTGATCTGGTTTGTATGAGTAGTTTTGTTTTATTTGTATTTATTGTTAGCCCTACAACTTCTGAACTCTGTTTCAACTGAACGTAGGTTTCTTCTGCCGCAGTCTTTGTTCTGCTCATTATGTTTATGTCATCTGCGTATGCTACTAATTGGGTAGATTTGTTTGTAAGTATGTTATTTCTGCTCACCGTCAACCGTCTAATTACATATTCAAGAACAAGATTAAAAAGTGTTGGAGCCAGTCCGTCACCTTGTTTCAGTCCTTGCGTTGTCATAAACGCATCAGTGATCTGTCCTTGAATACATACATGTGCTTCTGTTTCTGTCATTGTCATTTGCACTAGTCTTATTAATTTTGATGGTATGCCAAATTCTTGTAATATATTAGGTAGTATTGTTCTATCTATTGAATCATAGGCTTGCTTGAAATCTACAAAGAGATTGTAGACGTCTATGTCATATTCCCATGCTTTGGCTAGTATTTGTTTAACTGTAAATAGTTGGTCAATAGTAGATCTATTTTGTCTGAACCCTGCTTGATATTCCCCGATAATTTTTTCAGTGAGGGGTTGAAGTCTTCGATTAAGAATGTTTGTGAGTATTTTGTACCCCGAACAAAGTAAAGAGATGCCTCTATAATTCTGGCATAACAGTTTGTCTCCTTTTTTATGAATAGGGCAGATTATACTTTTCTTCCATTGTTGTGGGATTTTTTCTTCTCTCCATATTTCTTGTATAAGCTGGTACATCTGTTCTGTCAAATTTGTTCCTCCCTGCTTGAACAGTTCTGCCGGTATCTTATCTATTCCCGGCGCTTTATGGCTTTTTTGCATTTGGATTGCTGTTCGAACCTCCTCTAGCGTTGGAGGTCTAGCCAATTCATTATCTTCTCCATCTTCCCACAGCTCCTGTTGTTGACCTTCCTGTTCTACCTGCTGCTGCCGCTGTTGTAGTGGTGTTTGTGCCCTTTCGTTTAATAATTCCTTAAAATACATCCTCCAGGTTCTCTTAATTTCGTCCATATCGCTAATTATTTCCCCATTCTTATTTTTGCATAGGCTAGTCTTCGGTTTGTAACCCTGTCTTAAATGTTTGATAAGTTGGTATGCACTGCGTGTTTCGTTTTCCTTGAACGCCCTCTCTATGTTTAGTATCCGGTTGTTTTCGTATCGTCTCTTTTTCTGTCTGCATAGTTTATCAGCTCTTCGTCTTTTATTCTCAAATTCTATCCTTCTCTCTCTCGTTCGTCTGAGTATGAAATTCTTATGTGCTTCATTTCTTTCGTGAATAGCTTGTTTGCATTCTTCATCGAACCACTGTTCTTCTCTCCGTTGAGTGTTTGTTCCAAGAACTTCTTGTGCCGTGTTTAGTACGATAGTGCTTATGGTGTTCCAATGATTTTCTATTGTGAGTTCTTCTATGTTTTCTTCTAGTAATTTTTCACTCACTGTTCTCTCAAATCTTTCTTGTACCTCAGAGACTTTTAGGTTATCTAAGTTTAGTTTTTCTTGTTTCGGATATTTTTCCTTTGCTTGTCGACTGATTTTACATCTAAACCGTATCTGTACTAGTAGATGGTCGGAGTCACAGCTTGCTCCACGCCTACTTTTTACATCTAATATACTTGTGGCCATTCTTCTTTCAACCAGTACGTGGTCTATTTGATTGACTGTGTTTCCGTCAGGTGATATCCAAGTGCCCTTATGTATGTCCCGATGTGGGAAGCAGGTCGAACTGATAACCATATTCTTTCCAGCTGCGAAGTCTATTAGAAACTGACCATTCTCATTTGTCTCTCTATGCAGACTATGTTTCCCTATTACCCCTATGTACTCTTCTTCTTTTCCGATTTTGGCGTTTGTGTCACCTATCACAATTTTAATGTCGTTTCTTTTACCTATTAGCTCTTTGGTATTTTGACTTAGTTTTTCTTTATGGGTCAAAATGGTCGGGCAAAACGCCCTTTCCGTTTCTTTTAGAGCCTTTGTTATGCCATCCATCATTCGCTTTATCTGCATCTTCCATTTCGTCTTGCAACTCTTATATATGTTTGGTTAGTGTATCTTCATACTGGTCCATGTTTTCTGGCAAAATCGATTTCTTTTTTCTTATTTTTTAATACTGCCAAATACAGTTGGTCTGTGTCGTTTTAACTGACAAACACCACGTGTTCAAGTTGAGCAAAGAAACATGTTGCTCTTTAAGAATAAAATTTTTATCCAATGTCATCGACCCAGAGTCACATTAGAATTTAAATTTGGAATCATGTAAAACCATATATGGATGTCACAGCTACAAATTTAGTGTTAGCTTCAATTATATAAGAAGGCACTGAGGATGATCTGATTAGATCGAAAACATCACGTTATGCTCCTGTATAAATTTTGACGGCATTTTTTAAAAAAGTTTTAATTATATGTTTTATATCTAAATACAAATGTGAAGTGTTTTACTTCTGTATAAGTTAAACGATGGTATACAGCCAACTACTGGGGTTTTCCAATAATTTTTACATATATTATTATTGTTCTTAGATATCGATGTAACAATAAGCACTGCTTGTCTATACTTGCGTTTAAAAATTATTAGTATCTCCGTTTTTATGACACAGCTTAGTTGCTCATCTCGGTGTACTGTGTTTGAACTTCCTCGGGGAAGTCAAGTTATTTTTATATTGTACAAAGCTAAGACAAGAAGACATCGGTATTTAATTTTTTTTTTCTACTTTGAATAGTACTATATAAACACAGTAGTTGTAATCTTCTGTGAGAAAACTGCTCTATCATGCACTTATGAATCGACAATGTACTTTATTAAGTAGCATATGATCTTGTTCCTTATATGTCACTGGTTAGTGTTGAACAGATTATGGTCCTAGTATAACTTGTAGTCACCGTTGCAGTTTTGCAACTTTTTATACAGAAAACTGCATAAGAGATCCCTGAAAATACTCTTTCCCCCAACAGAGAAAAAACCCAGCACTTTTTGCTCGATTTCATGTACAGCCAAGACGTCGACAAAAATAGCCAAATATATAGAAAACAAAGGAATAAAGTCAGCTTTCAGAACAAACAACTACTTAAGCAAATATATTAAGAACTACAAGAGTCAGAATAAAAAGCACTTACGTACGCAGTGGTGTATACAAACTTGTGTCGACTGACCAAAAAGTTACATAGGTCAAACCGGCAGAATCTTTAACAAACGTGTAGCAGAACACAAAATGGCTTTTAATAATAGAAAAACGAATGCTACGTACGCACTTTACCTTTCAGATAATAATCATTCTTTTATTAACAAATTTTAAATTCTTCACATTAAAAATAAAGGCCTTAAGTTACACTTTTTAGAATTGAAGAGAATTAATATATTAAAATGGTATACAGAAATGCCCAACTTTTGACAAACGCTATCCCCTCCTTAACTAATTTAGTTAAATACTATAAAGTGTAGATACCAAAATTAGCTCACTTGAGCAAGGCACCCTGTCGAAACAAGAGTAGTGATAAAAAATTATAATAAATTTTATTTAAAATATAAGTGTTAAAAACAAAAGCTTTTAGTATTTTAATGTTATTTTAACATATTTATTGTCATATTTTATACAATTATTCTTTAAGTGAATTTAATAAAAAAATAATAACTAAAAAAGATTTAAATACATTTTTTAGGATTTCTTTTTTAATTTCCATCTATATTACTTTTATCCATCCAACATAGACATTCAACACTTTCACTAGACATTTACTATCTTACTTTAAAAGAAAGAGAAACCAAAAATCTATTGTTCATTTAACAGATTTTTATCTTCTACGTTGACGCAAAAATCTCGAGCCTTGGCTTTATCACCATCAACGTTTTGGGTGTCCACTAAAGTGAACTGTCTTCCGAAAACAATTTATTGGTGCGATTTTTAAGAAAGGGCCATTTAAGGTGTTAGTTAGATTATTTGCCGAAAGAAATATATAATAAAGTCATCCGACTTTGGCACTGTATCCGGTTACCTGAATTTACCTGATGGTCACTCGACAATTATTACGGTTCGGGTTGGGTACCTAGCTTAGGTACTATTTTCTTTATAGTCTGGTCGAAATAAGACGTGTGAAAAGGGCGAGAACATATATATTCCTAAAATAACTTGGAATAACAATTAAATCAAGTAGTTTGAACAGTAGTTGTAAAAGAATAAATTAAAAACAGTTCTACTTTTTTAATATCAGGTTAATATACGGGACAGATGCACGGATTACTCTTTTGCAAAATATTCGTAATATAAAATAAATATCGTTTAATTTTCCTTTATTGTGTGCGTGTCGGTGTGTGTGAAGAGAGTGGATGAAAGTAATATCTAATGGCATGTCTCGCAAAACAGAAAACGAAAATAGGTATATCGATAGAAGGCAACCGTATATAAATATTTCTGACTATTGGTCGTCTTCAGTACGGTGCAGCGAAGTTAAAAAAAGAAGCATGTTAATTTAGGAAGTGATCACTACAGGAGCAATGCAACCAATTTGTGACAATAGAGTTAGAAGACCCTGATAGTTTCCAAGGCAACAACTAACAAAAACCACAGAGGAATCTACAGCTACTTAGGAAAAAAAGAAAAGAAAAGAAACCATCAGGGTCTTCTACCGCATTAACTTTTTCCTGTTGTTTTAAACGTTCAACATTTGGCATTCCTTTCCCAAAGTTCTTAAAAACATGTGATCGTAGTAAGAAGCAGAAATCAAAATAAGAATAGAAAAAGCCAGATTCATATTCACTAAAATGAAGAGAGTGTTCTGCGAAAGAGATTTGAGCCTTGAAATGAAACTTCGCCTGATGAGATGTTACGTACTTTCTGTGCTGTTCTACGGAATGGAGTCATGGACGTTGAAAAATATATATATAAAAAAATTAGAGGCATTTGAACTGTGGATGTATCGTAGAATCCTGAGAATACCATGAACCGAGAGAGTCACAAATGTCGAGGTCTTGGGAAGAATGAAAAAAGAAAAGGAAGTCATATTTACGATCAAAAAATGAAAACTACAATACTTGAGACACATTACAAGAGACGAAAGATATGAACTGCTTCGAATAATTATGCAAGGGAAAATAGCAGGAAAAAGGTCCATAGGAAGAAGACGAAATTCCTGACTTAAGAATCTACGGGAATGGTATAGCTGTAGCAACAACGAATTGTTTCGGTCAGCAGTTTCGAAAATACGTATAGCCCTGATGATCGCCAACCTTCGAGACGAAGATGGCACTTGAAGAAGAAGATCGTAGTAAATTTATACCAGGTAGACAGGATTTTTTCAGCTGTTGAATATGTTTCTTCCAAGTTAATTTTTATTAAAAGGCACACCAAAGAATCGGATTTCTTCTACATAATCAAGTTTTTGTTTGTGTAGATATATTCATTTTGTTTGGATTTGATTTCTCTTTGAGAAAATTATTGTTATGTGTATTAAATCATAGAACAAAACAGAATTCCTTAAGAATGGAGATCAAGCATTTTAATACCACTTTTCAAAAAGAGAGACAAATCGGACCCGGAAAATTACAGAGGAATTAATTTATTAAACACAACACTAAAATTAACAACTAAAGTGATAACAAATAAATTGAATGAAATTATAACACTAGCAGAAGAACAACAAGATTTTAGGTCAGGAAAATTATGCACCGACGCTATATTTATAACGAGGCAAGAGCAAGAGACATGATTAGAATACCACAAACCGGCATACCGCCAAAAAATTTAACATGTTATGACATTTCCCCAGCAAAGACAAAATGCACAGTTAGAACAGCAAATTTACTAAGATGTAAATTGGAGCTGAAAACTCAGATAATAGAACAAGTGATGGAGTTTAAATATCTAGGCATCACATTATCTAGCTACGGAAAGCTCGAAATCGAAGTGGAAGTTAAAAGGAATAGAGCAAACACAGCCGCAGGCTGCCTAAATGAAACAATATGGAGAAATAAAAATATCAGGAAAGAAACAAAAGGCAGAATTTACAAAACAGTCATCAGACCAATAAGACCTGACACAGAGAGGACAAAAAGGATGTTTAGAAACAGCAGAGTTTAGAGAAATAGAAGAATTTTAGTAAGAAATAGAAGAGTACAATAGAACGATCATATAAGCCGAATAACAACAATTAGAGTAGTAAAGACGGCAAGAGACGGTTTCCCAATAGAAAGACGATCAGTAGCAAGTCCACGAACACAATGGAATAACAACTTACTGGAGGCACATTAAAAAACAGAGAGAGTCATGTGTATATCAAAAAAGGAAGAAGAAGAAGTGTAATCTTCTACAAAAAATAACTAAAGAATCAGCGCATAATCTAGCTTGTATAGGGTTTTCAATTTGTGTTAAGATCGAAATTATTGCTACTAAGGATAAAGTTGTGCTTAAGTTTGATCTTTGTGGCACTTTTTGTTCCTTTTTGATCCATTTTTTATAAGCAAAAATTAGCAAGAATCAGTAACAGCAAATTACTCGTTTTGACAAAACCAACCATAACGACTGTCGGCTACGAGGAAACTGATGGACACGTGAATGGACGCGAATCAAAGGCGGTGCCAATTTGACGTGATTCCAGTGTTGCCAACAATGAATAAAACATTACGCGCTTGTGGTTTCAAACTAACAGCGTTGCCACTTACAACGTAAAAGATAACATTTTTTAGTAATTTTATTAAAATTCTTCGTTTCTTTTAGTTTATAGAGTACCACCTTTAAGTGCTTTGCGTACCACCAGTGGTACGCGTACCACAGTTTGAGTACGGCTGATCTATTTGATCGATTTGAGTATGTAAAATCTGCTTTTTATTATTAAAAGTCATTTTACGTTCTGCGCCACGTTTGTTAAAAGTTCTATCAGTTTGGCCGATGTAAGTTTTTGGGCAGTCGCCACATTTTAGTTTGTATACATCACTGTGTAAGTGCTTTTTATTTTGGCTCTTGTTATTTTTAATATATATATTTACATACGTTGAGATGCTTAGTCATCTCAGTCACCGGTCTACATTCCTAGTATCCTAGACGATCATCTCGTGGGACCACTCTACTCTCATTTTTCACAAGAGCCAGGTGAGGTTGAACGAGCCAGGTACGTAAATACCAACCAAAGTCGACACCGCGGAGGGTGGTGTGGTTTGACTCGGCACGTACCCACCTTGGAATGACTTACGAGTGGTAGAGGAGTGATTCCTCGGCGGCGACCTATCTTCGTGCGAGATGGAATTCCACCACCAGCGTGCCTTTCCGCCCCCGGGGGGGGGGGGACTCACGGAAGGGTGGCGTGACTCGCAACACAGGTACTACGGGGGAGGTGGAGCCCCACGATGTTTCGGCATCGTGCCACCTCCAATTGGTCTCGGACTCGTAGGGACAGTGGTATGCGCGAAGGTCGTATGCCGAAAGGCCAGGTAGACCAGGGTCCTGCCAATTTTAAAATTGGGGGGCACAAAGCTTCGCTAATCTATGTAACATGCTATGGTAGGCTGCCAATATTGTGTGGAATAAGATGGTGAATTGTGTATAGTCGTGTCACTATGGGTAAATTTATAAAATACGGAGAGCTCATATTTGTTTTTAAGTCTGTTAATTTTTAAATCGAAAAAAATTATGGATTAATTTTGTTCTGTTTCTATTGTGTATTGTAAAAAAAAAAGAAGAAAAATTGGTCAAGCTCCGTGTGAGTTCCTTTAAAACATACCAATACATTAATATAAAAACTGTTTGAATACGGGATGTTTTAAAATCTCTGTCTTTAGATGATCCATAAAAATATCTGATATTAATGGGCTTAGAGGATTACCCATTATAAGTCCTGCAATGTTTGCCACAAAATATTTGTATTTTCTTTTTATTATTAAGGATAAGATAAGGATAAAAACATGGCCACTGGTTTCTAGTCTAGGGACCCATCAAGACATTTTTATTAAGACAAACTAGACTAGGTAACGTGCAGGAGGTATTAACAAATGGGGTTAAACAGAGGATTGGATTCTAATTACATAATTTTTGTAAATACACATATATTTAACCATAATGAGCTAAATATTTATTTTTTCTTCTAAAACAAAGTTGATTAAAATCTATATTTCTTTCTCTTGTTATGCTAATACAGTAGGCATATTATTAGTTTGTAGACTTACAAAAATTTTCAATTCTTGCTACAGCGTATCTGTATCTGTATGTGCAGTATATTTTTGACACTCTAAGAAAATGTTATTTATATCGGCTAAAGGTTTTTCTGCAACACGGAGAATCTAAGATACCACTTCGCAACACATGTTGTCCATGTGTATATTTAATATCCAACAATGTTATTTGTGTATATTTAATTATTAAATTCAAAGTAGTCCTGGTATATGCAAATTTCAAGAAGATGTAAAATTTCTGATTTAATGATCGGATTTGTGATATTATGACCTGAAAGGTTTTTTACTAGAACAAAATTTTCTGTAGGATGATACTAGAAATAATAGGAAAAAGATTTTTTCCGTCAAATGAAATTAATCTCGAATTGTTAGGTAATTGAATATGTTATATTTTATTAACTAGTTCTATTGTATTTTTTACGATAAATTTAAGTGAAAATTTGGTATATTCTAAAATAATCTTTAACAGTTTTTTTTTTTGTATAAAAAGAAACTACAGATCTTATTGGGTGACCAATTTGTGTCCAATACCAATTTCCAATTTTGGGACCAATTGGGTGTGTTTAGTTTAATAAACGAGTATAATTTAGGAGGCTGTGGGCTCATGATAGTGATGTATTTCTGTTCTATTAAATTTACTATTGATTTTGAATATTCTGACGCTAATTTCATTTGTTTTAAATTCTTTTTTGACGGATCTTTATTTACTGTTTCAATATTTTTTGACTTTCTTAAACATATTTTGGAGCTTGTTTATTTATGGTAAAGGATTATTTCTTGTCTTATATATTTGTTAAAGATATCTATGATCTTAGCTATTCATTAGTTTAATAAAATTTTTGCTTTTTGTTATAAAAAGATTCTATTAGCGTTTAAAAGTAACAACGAATTAATATTAATTAGTTTAGTATAATTCAGTTACTCTAGATATTACTATGCAGCAGATAAATCAATTACGTTTTGCTGTGAATGTAAAAAAATTCAAAACATTGACCTGGGCAATAATATAGTTAAACGTTAAAACTACCCATTGTAACTATAATATATTCAGTACTTACTACTATTCACTACTCACCAGTGATTTACTTTTGAAAACGTCTCGGTACTTGTCAAATATTGACTTCCGCACAGCTTCTATTTCTTTTTAAATACTGCATAATTCTATTTGACAATTCATGAATCTTCATTGAAAAGTCTTACCCTGAACAACACTAGGAATTACCATTGACGCGACTATGAATGAAATTCTTTCTAAAATTTTAAAGCTGTCATATTAAGAATGGATCATAAACGGACTTCTTTTTGTTGTCTAGTTCTTCGGAAATTTCTAGGAATTATTAAACTGTTGCAACTCAACTTAAATACGTTTACTACAATAGCTATATTTTTTGTATAATTTGTATTTGATTTTTTTTTGTTTTTTCTTTATATATATGTTTTTTTAATTTTCACAATTATTTTATGAAATCTAATAATTTATCTACAATTTTTCCAATATAACTTTATAAAATTTAAGCTTGAAAAAATGAAACACATTCTATTACAGTTTCTTATAGTGTATTTTTATGTATGAGAGAGTAATAAAACAATAAATTTTGTATGCAAATCCCTAAGCTGTTGATACGGGTGACTCAATGAAAAACAGATATTTGTCAACAAGTTTACAGAAGTATATAAGAAAACAATTTTAAATTGAGTATGACCACCAGGTATAAAGGTTGGAGCAGAATAGAATACAATACTTGTGAGGGTTACTTATCCCTAAATAAGGTTGCCAGTGTCGGAGCGATGGAGGTTAACAGGTACTAATGAATTTGCAAGAAATGTAAGATGTTTATTTTATTGGTTATATATAACCAATAAAAGTTTAGTTAAGTACCTACCTATTTGCAAAATAAAGTTTAATTCTTTAGATAAAATAAAACGTTTTATTTTATCTGAAATGAGTGCATTCCACGAAGTAAGGGTTTCAACAATCAAACATTTAATTCTTTAATTCCAGGAATCTACGACAGTAATTGACTAGATAATTACCTTCTAAACTTATTCCACAGAAAATGTGATAGTGGGTTTTTCCATTTTGTAGGAAGGTCCAAGTGGCGTATTCAAAATTCTTAACAGTTCACTAAAAGTGGGTACTTCAGTTGCAAGGTGCAGTTTATTCTGTATACTAGTGTTATGGAAAATTTGGAAGTGCCGTGTAAACGCCGAAAAATTGGTCCTTTAACAGTTAATGAAAAAACATTAATATTTAATTGTTTTAAATCATATACAGACAAACGTTTATGTGAAAGTGTTGATGAGACCGTTGAGTTAGTTAGCAGTACACTTGGTGTTGGGAAATCTACGATTTACAGAGTTATTAAAGAAGAGAAATGTGGTAGTTGTCAAATGCCACGTAATGCTCCAGGGAAACCAAAATTTCAAATAGAATATCATTTTAAAGAAGGACTTCGACGGAAAGTGCATGAATTCTTCTTTAGACAAGAATTTCCAACATTGGATAAAGTTCTTGTCTCAGTTCGAGATGATAAGGATTACCCAGAAATGAGTCGAAGTACGTTATGGAAACTTTTAAAAGAAATAGGCTTCCGCTGGAAAAAGAATCCCAGAAAGTCTATTTTATTAGAAAGAAGCGATATTGTCATATGGAGAAGACATTTTCTAAGAACCATAAAGGAAATGAGAAACCAAAAAAGAAAAATATTTTATCTTGATGAAACATGGATCAACGAGGGTCATACACCAAATAAATTTTGGCAGGATGAAACTGTTATAAGTCAAAGGCACGCTTTTGTAAATAACTTATCTACTCGTTTAAACCCACCATCAGGAAAGGGACGCAGGCTGATAATAGTACACATTGGCAGTTCAGACGGTTTTGTTGAAGGTGGTTTATTAACTTTTGAATCAACTCTTACCGGTGACTACCATGAAGACATGAACGCTGATGTCTTTCAAGAATGGTTCGAGCAAATGATAGATCTTCTTCCTAAGAACTGAGGATAATGCAAGTTATCACTCCAGACTTATAGAAGGACTGCCCACAACCAAGTGGTTAAAAAAAGACTTGCAGAATTGGCTGAGTTCAAAAAATATTACGTACCATCCCGGATCTATAAGAAAGGAACTTTATTCGTTGTGTGCCCTTCATAAAGAAAAATTTAAAAAATACGAAATTGATGAAATTGCCAAAAATCGTGGAATGACAGTACTTAGATCCCCACCATATCATTGTGAATTAAACCCGATTGAACTGGTATGGGCACAGATAAAGAGTGAAGTATCAAGAAAAAATACCACTTTTAAAATTCATGATGTTAAACAGTTGTTTTTGGAGGCCGTAAATAATGTAAAACCTGAAAACTGGGAAAAGGCAGTAAATCACACTATTAAAGAAGAGGAAAAAATGTGGAAGCTGGACAATATTGCTGATAAAATGATCGAGCCAGTTATTACAAATTTTGGTTCTAAAAGTTCATCTTCTGAATCTGATTTGGATTTGTAACAAGTAGCTGTAAGTTTTATATTAATATTTTTATTCATCTATTTAACATACCTTAGACGGTTTTAAAAACTCTTTTTCTCTTTTGTAATTTTTAAAAATTAAAAAAAATGTGAATTTTTTAAAACCCTTTTTAATGTAGGCCAGTCAGTTCTAATATAGTGTGTGATAAAAGAGGTCACTTTTGTTTACATACACATAACACTTTACAACACTGAAATAATTCATTTATTTTTTACAATTATTCAAAGTAATTTTTCAATTAATCTTGAGCACGCCCATGGAGTGGTCGGAGATACCTGTTAAAATTATGCTAATTACTCTCTCGTTCATAAAAATAAACTATAACGAGTTTTAATTATCTTTTTGATGACAAGACAAAATTTTGTTTATTTACAATCACATTTATATTTACTAACTTTTTCCTACTTATTTGTAGTAATATGCATCTAGTAAATAGACAATATTCGTTAAAATAAATTCTTGGTTAGACCAACTTACACAGTCCTTTTCTTAAACCCATTTCTCTTAAAAAGTTTGGTATACCTAAAAAAATGTTTTATGTTGAGGCAATCGTCTTATTCTATTTTATAAATTCATAGATAATGAGCTCTGGAATTACTTAGATAGCGTCAGTTTAATAGCATATGTATAAAGCATTTTCAGACATCTACTAACACCTTTAATAATGTAATACAATGCTTGTGAGCATTTGTCTTAAAACACTAGTTATTTTTGTTTAAGTTGTTGAAATATGTAAATATTTTGTTGCTGATTTCATGTTGGTAAAATAAAATTGTTTAAAATGACTGAAATATTTGTTGGCACCTAAAAGCCTAACAAAGCCATTTATTTGTTACATCGTTTCGTGCCCATGTACCCTTAGAAACGACATGGGCCATACATGTCCCATTAGTGTTAAGTGGTGGGATAAATAAATCCCACCAGTAGAGAAAAAAGGTATGTTAAAATTTAAAAACAAAGGTAAAAAAAAGAATTACGTCTATGAATGATGTGCTAAAAAACAATTAATCCTACTTATGGTTTCTGATTTATTTTTTGATCATCTTCTCTAAGTAGTTGTTTGTTGAGGTAAATGGTTTCCAACATTAATCATATGTATCTGCTGTTTAGAAATTCTTCGAGTGCAGCCACATATTCATCTTTTTACATTTATTTCGATTTTCTGAATTAAATTAGGTGTCCTGCTAATGGCACCAGAAAATTCAATTATGAAAATTTCGTATAATCTTTTTGTATTGTTCTGAAGCTATTTTATTTTATTTTATTTTACCAACTAACAAAAAAATAAAATTTGTGTAATTTACTAATGTTTGTATTTTGAGAGCGATTTCCGAAGTGAAAATTGAAACGTCACTAAACTTACTTTAACCTTTAAATGTGGCATATTCCCATTTAAATAGTAATTAATCTTTTTGTACACTTCTTTTACGTATATTCTTTTATATCATCCAGGAATTTACAATACCATCTATAACTAATCTTAAAAATTTTCTTTCTCCTCCATCTTGAAGATTTTAGGTCCATATCATATGTCAATATAAGGTTGAATGTTCGAATAATTAAACTTTGAGGGTATACAAGGCAACTATCGAACACGGTGATTAATTTAATCTTGACCAAGTACTTTCGATCAATAGATCATCTTGAAATGCCCCTGAAGATGATCTATTGATCGAAAGTACTTGGGCAAGATTAAATTAATCACCGTGTTCGATAGTTGCCTTGTATACCCTCAAAGCATATCATATGTGCCCACTTTACGATCTTCGGGGTATACTTCTTTCATAACATCTTAAATATTCCACAGGGTCATGATGTCGCTGTTCCTCACTCATCTCTTAGTGTTTTGCCAGTACTTCTTTAGTTACGCAGGATACAAAGAGATGGGTGGCTCTCATCCTGCTTGGCGTCAAGAATGCCTTTAATACGGCATCATGGAAAAAATTATGTCCAGGCTGAGATAATTGGGCGTTATTGAGTTCCAGGTCAATGTAATTGACAGATACTTTACTGACAGGTCCATAAGAGAAAAATATACCAGCATCAGTTTGTCGCAGGATGATCCGCAGGGTTCCGTACTAGGTCCCATCCTGTGGCATGTCTTGTACGACGGGGTGTTGAAGCTACAGATGCCACTCATGTAGCTTATGCCGATGATCTCTCACTGGTTGCGAAGTCGACTCAGAAATCGGACATGGCTAATGCGACTAACACAGCCCTGCGTCGCATTAGTAGGTGGATAAGAGAGAACGATCTACAGCTAGCGCCTCAGAAAACTGAGGTGTTAGTTCTCAAAAGGAGAAGGGAAAAATCCTCTCTTCGCTTTATAGTGGAAGGTGTGGAGGTTGCACCGGTTAAATCTTTTAAATATCTGAGAGTCTGATTATCGGAAGGACTAAGGTTCGGAGTACATATCCAAAGGACGGTGGAGAAGGTGAACCGAAACCTGGAAGAGTTGATACGGCTGATGCCAAACATTGGAGGCCCATTTAGCAGTAAAAGAAAGGTGTTAAATAGAGTTTTCCAGTCGGTGGTAACCTACGCTGCTCCCGTGTGGTGTAGCATACTAAACACTGCGAAATACGCTAAGCTGATGGAGAATTCGTAAAGGATAACGCTAATCAGAGTATCTAGCACATATAAGACAGTTTTAAATGATGCTCTATATGTCATTGGAGTGGTCATACCGATCGTGTACCGATACTTTGTGATAATTTCTGGTATGTCCGGTTTTAGCATCGTATGTTCTTCCTCTGAATAGAGCTATTTGTAGGTAGTCAATCCGTGTATTCTTTTCTACGTGTTTTGCTTCTATTAGTTTCTTTACCTCCGTTCTTTGACCTCTTATAAAGCGCCATATTTTCTTTTGCAGACTGTAAAAATCATGTTCCTTTTGTTTCGAAAAGTATTCCCAGTGATCATTTGTATTTTTCTTAAAGTGCATGTGTTTCGTTTCTAATTGTCTTGTAATTATAGTATGCCTCTTATGTTTTGGTTGAGATGTATTTCAGGTAATCTTTTTTCTTTTCATTACATTTTTCCTTCACTTTTATACAAAACCATAGAGTTCTTTGCCTTGGGAACGATTTATTTTTATTTATATTTTTTTCACCAAGATCTTTTTTGGCCAAAACTAAGATGTTAGTCTTAATTTTTGCCCAGCTTTCTTCGACTCCATCACTTTCTGTGATATGTGAGTTTCTGCTTTGCCGCATTGCCAAAATATGACCTCTATAATTTGCGATTTTCAATGTCGAAGAGAAATTTATAGACAGCCTGTAGATATGTGCATTCATAAGGCACATTAAATTAATATATTAATATTCAACACGATTCCAAATTGATTGGTTATGTTATAATACTAAAATAATTTATTCAAAATTTGCATTTCACACTGACGCCGAATTTGAATTGTAGATTATTTAAATTTTTTCTGGTCGGAGCCATGTGATTTATTGAAAATATCTGTTCGATATAATTGCATTTCTGACGTACCGATGCTGCTCGATCTACCACCATTTTATAATTTACATCACCAATAAAAATAGTTTCAAATTGTTTTTCGTTAAATGCGGTAAATTGGTAGTGAAAGAGAGACTCCCATGACTTCTAAATTTATTAAAATATGTAAAATTATATATTTCTCTATTCAATAGAGAAGCCTTAAAACTTATGTAAGATCTGTTACATTAACGATGCCGATATGTACTAAATATTTCGTTAAATGGTAAATATATTATAAAATATTCTAGACAAATATCGTAACGGTGCACTTAAAAATTTTCTAAATATTTAAATCAAAATAAACTGTTATTATTTTATAGTGAAGATCACCACTGCATGAAGTGAAGACGATCAATATTTTGATAAAAAAAAGGTACCCCCAGAAACTAATTTCGAAATTGATTTAACATACTGAAAGAGATGTTTCAATTACTTTTGAACACACAAACCTTTTGTTGTATTAATAATTTAAATAACAATACACCTATTGTTATATGTAATAGTGTAATGAACCTATCATACTACAGGAGATTCTATGGATTAAAATATCATGAAAATTGTCATCGTGAGAATAGCAAATTCATGAGGGGGTTCTTGTTTAAACCTGTCAATCTCTTCTCCTTCTCCTAAGTGCCTTCTCTGTTGAGGTTGGCGATTAATATGGCAAATTTCTCTCTGTTCTGGGTTTGATGAATTAATTCATTTCCTCTTCTGTGGGTTTAACCTCTGATGTTACGTAGCCAAGATTTTTTCTTATGTCCTATGTCCCTTTTACCTTTAACCTTGCCTTCTAATATTACCTGGAGCTGCTCAAATTCCCTATGGGGCATTATGTGTCCTAGATATGACGTCTTTCTTATTTTGACAGTATTGACCAGATGATTGCATGTGTTCATTACTCTTAGTACTTCTTCATTGGCAGTTCTGCTGGTCCAGCTTATTCTTAACATTCGGCAGTACATCCACATTTCAATATGCACAAGATATTCACAAAGATCATCAACAACAGATTAACAAATGCGTTAGATGTTGCATAGCTAACAGAGCAGGCTTTTTTCAGAAGTGGATTCAGTACTTTGGACCGTATCTACAGGGTGGTGCTTAAGTAATTGTACAAAAAAAAACCATAGATTCTACACTTTGAAATATTACGATTTAAGTCAAGTTGCTTTAATAAAATGTTGATACTAAGAAAGATACAGGGTGTTAAAGTGAAAATTTAAAATTTAATTTTTCGCTATAACTTTCATGTTTGCCAACATTTATGTACAAAAATTTACAACTATTAATATCAGAAATTATAATTTGATGTATACTTTGATGTAACTGATAGAGGGCACCACATATGCCACATATGTGGCATACATTTGCACGTAACTTGTTTGCTCTTTAAGTTACCGGTATTTTTAATAAAAAATATTAAAGATACATCATTTTAACAAAAAAAGGTAAACTTAACAATATCTTCAAAACTTAACAGTTTTCGAGATAATCGCATTTTAGAAATTAACAACATAATTCTGATTTATCGCAATTACTCCAGGCCACGAAAGAAAATTAAAAAAAAAACATCAATACTTCTGAAATTTGGTATAAAATACATTTAATAAAGTTAATAGTTAATGAATTATTAAATAAAATAAATATATCAGCAGGATACAATAACAGGATTTGGTAAATAACAGAATAATTGGATTTTACATCAAACATTTTACGTTTTGTATTAAATTAAAGTCATAATCAAAACATTTTATTTACAAACCAAATTAAGAAATAGTTAAAGTAAATAACTTTAAACTTTTGTCAAAGTAAGTGTTCAATATGTTCACCATTTTCTTTAATTCATTTATCAATACATTCCATAAAATATCGTCTCATATTAAATAGCGTCATTGGTTCTAAAGAAACTGCTGCAGTATTTATTAAGTGTTATAAGTATAATAATAAGTAATTTTTTGAAATGTTTATGAACTAAATAATTATATTAATCTCACCACAAGAATATGACTACCATGAACAATCCAACGTTCAGGAAATTTGTATTTAAATACTGTCTCACTCCGCTTTCTCTGTAATGCAATAGTGGACCATCTTGTAGAAACCACATATTTCGCCTTAAATTTGATGACAATTCTTACAATAAATCAATAAAATTATTTTATAGAAAATGTAGATAAATCTCGACATTCAAATTGCAAGGTAATTCGCATATCCGTAAAAAATAATTATCAATGGTTTCAAACCATAGGACATGCATTTTAAATATGAATTTTAAATAATATTTTACGGATATGCGAATTACCTTTCAATTTGAATGGTGAGATTTATTTACGTTTTTTATCAAATGATTTTATTGATTTATGGGAAGAATTGTCATGAAACTTAAGGCGAAATATGTGATTTCTACAAGATGGTACACCATTACAATACAGAGAAAGCGGAGTGAAACAGTATTTAAATACACTTTCCTGAATGTGGATTGTTCGTGGTAGTCATATTCTTGTGGTGAGATAATAATATAATTATTTAATTCATAAAAAATTTAAAAAATTACTTATTACTATACTTAACATAACTATAATATATACTGCAGCAGCTTCTTTAGAACTAATGATGTTATTTAATATGAGACGATATTTTATGGAACGTATTGACAAATGAATTAAAGAAAATGTTGGACATATCGAACACTTACTTTGACAAAAAGTTTAATAAAAGTTTGTAAATAAAATATTTTGATCATGACTTTAATTTAATACAAAACGTAAAATGTTTGATGTAAAATCCAATTATTCTGTTATTTTATCAAATTCTATTATTAATAATTATCCTGCTGATATATTTATTTTATTTAATATTTCGTTAACTATTGACTTAATTAAAGGTATTTTATAACAAAATTCTGAAGTATTGATGTTTTTATCTATTTTTCTTTCATTGCCTGGATTGATTGCGTAAAATCAGAATTATGCAGTTGATTTGTAAAATACAATTATCTCGAAAACTGTTGAGTTTTGAAGTTATTAACAAGCATACCTTTTTTTGTTAAAATAATGTATCCTTAATATTTTTTATCAAAAATACCGGTAACTTTGAGAACAAAAAAGATAAATGCAAATGTATGCCACCTATGTGGCATATGTGGCGCTCTCTATTAGCTGTATTAAAGTATGCATCAAATTATAATTCCTGATATTAAATAGTACCTAGCTGTAAATTTTTATACATAAATGTTTACAAACATGAAAGTTATAGCGAAAAATAAATTTTTAAATTTTCACTTTAACACCTCTTAATATCAACATTTTATCAAAGCAAGTTGGCTTAAATCGTAATATTTTTAAGTATAGAATCTGTGTTTTTTTTTTTGTACAATTACTTAAGGACCACCCTGTATATACTTCAAAATCTAATAAGTAGGGCTAAAGAAAATGAAATACAGCTAGTATTAGCCTTCATAGATTTCAAAAAGGCTTTAAAATTTATATATTTTAAGGCAGCAAGAACAGCTTTGATCAATTAAGACATTGACAAACCGTACATAGAGACTTTAGCAAAAAAATACAGAAAAGCAAAAGCTAAGGTAAAAATCTATGAAAATACTTCAGAACTTTCAACTGCCTGTGGCGTCCGACAAGGAGGTTAAGGCCACATTCAGCAAACTTAGTACCTACTTTAGTAGTAAATAAATTTATATTTATAGTTGTAATTTTTTTTATTTCAACCTAGTCTATGTATTTTACCGTTTTTTTTTAATGTACTTTTTATAGAATTTAAGAGATCGTCAATGTCTCTCAGTTTAACAAAGTGTCATAATTTACCTACTTCTAGTAATTTTAGTAATAGAACAGCTTCTGCCAACGCAAAAATTTTGCAGTACAGTATTGTGACTGACAATAGTTTATATGTAAATATCTTTTTCAACTTATGAAAGAGTGAGTTTTAGCATCCTATTTCTAAGAGTAATACGCTATATGATAGGCATTTTTTAAACAACTTAATTAAAATGTCATTATTCAGTTATTTCTTCTCTCCATAAAATACGGCACATTGAACAAGAATTTATTGATAGTTAATATAAGCAAATATTTTACGACGTGTACAGTAGCGCAATTAATTATATACTTTTCATTTGATAAATAGGAAAATAATAAGTAATGTTGGACGTTAGTACACTGGGTATATTATCGACATATTAACAAGGTATAAATGTGTCTGCAATTACCGATATAATTAACTGCTCGCTTTGTGAACGGATCGCGCTTTATAAATATGTGATACAAAATGAAATACAAATAATCATAATTATTAGTATAGAATTGTTGATGGATTTGCTGGAAAATGAAAAAAACCTAAAACTAGTGTTTTAAAACTTCATAAAATTTACTATTAACCCATTCGCTGCCAAACTTCTTTTTTTTTAATTTTGTAGCTTTTACAGGTCAATTTTTATGTTCTGAACTTATAGAAAAATATTCAAAAAATTCTTAATCTTTTCACAATAGCCCTGTGTCTACAAAACTTTTTGTTCCAATTTTGGAACATGGCCATAAATAGGTAATAAAAAATCAACAATGTCAATTTAAACTTAAACATTTATTGATAAAAACATAATAACATTTTAAGGGGATCTAATAATTTTTTTCATGAAAAGATTTGAAGCAATTAATAGGATGTACATTAATTTTACAAATACCGCATCCAAAAGTTGTTTGTTATACAAATTTTGCATCTGTTTTGTTTTAAAGAAATTGGGTGATGCGGAACCGACATATTTTGTGAAACAGATCCTGGAATTTTTTGAAATAATGTTCCTGATTTGGTCTTATCAGGTTTTGGTTGTCGAGGGTTGAGTAGTAGATATGTTGCCACAATGCTTCTTGTAAACCCTAATAGATTGAATGTTATTGTGGTGTTGAATTCTATATAAAATCCATGCGTTAAAGCAGACAAAAGGTGAACAAAAATTTGCCACCAGCATTTATTGTTACGCAGTTTTGGTCTATAGTTAGCGATATTTCTATCCATTAAATCAGTACCCCCCATATGAGTATTATACTGCTGAATTGCGTAGGGAACGTCTACCATTATATATATTTTTTCTGCTGCAAAATAACAATAACGACGTACCGATTTTGTAGGTTGAACGCCATAACAATTTGAAGCCACGTGAACGATGGCATTATCCTTCCACTCGATATTTATTATATCTTCATCAGAATTTGTGTCTAAATCAGCGGATCCTCTAACTAATTTTTTCATTGCGTTTTTATTCAACGCGCATTTCCCAATTCGATTATGTCTAATGGTGCCTGTGCAACCATATCCCAATTCACTCATGGCCTTTATCAGTGGAAATCCGGTAAAAAAGTTGTCAATAAAAAAATAAAATTTTTAATTTGGAAAATTATGCTTCACCCTCTCGGCAAAAGTTGTAACTACAGATCCACCTAGCACCAAGTTACTCTCTCCTAGTAAGGTTCTTTTTCGTTGGTAAGGTTCGGTACCCACAAGATAACCATTTGATACGTTCTGAGAAGTTATACAACTGCACCTTCCTTGAAATTTTGATATGAATGACAAAACAAATGCCACTTATACGAAACCAGTGAGTAAATTCAGTATGGACGTGTTGTTTTGACACTACCGAACAAAAAAAGTTTATCAGATTTAAGACCAACAGTGACATCTTGTAATCAGCAGCGAAACTAACAATCGTTCCAAATTTGGAACATGGCAGCGAATGGGTTAAGGGCCAAATTTTAATTTGTTGTAAGTCTTTAACAAATTTGTACATTTTTTCACTTTGATTCATTCGTCTTCTAAGCGATTTTTGTTTTCTGCTGGTCCAGCTATAAAAGCTCATACAAAAGAAGCCCACTGATCTGAACTATAACGCAGCAACCATTTAATATAATTCTTGGTCCGTGTTTACTTTTTAATAAAAACTGTAGATACGAGTACGTTAACAGACGTCTATTACACTTTACTTTTACTTTACTACATGTTTACTGTAGGTTTGTTCTAGCACGTCACTTTTGTACGGTCAATTTCCTGGCAAAAAAACCTAATAAGTTACCGATAGATAAGATCATGATAATAGCCAATGGTGTATACAATAGTGGTCCTGCCTTCAAAAAGCTACCGAGATGGCAAATAGAGGCTGACTACTCCAGATAGTTTTAGAAGTAATTTATTTACTATATATCTATATTTGGGAGCTCTGTTATTACCAGTTAGTTAATAAGATAATACCGTGCTGTAAGCTTAAAAATAAATAGTTTTAAATAAAATAAAACCGCATGATTTATTTTAAAACACTTTATAATATGTTCTAGCATTTATGCTTGGTTTTTGTAAAAAAAATATTGTTTTATTTTAAGGCTGTTTTATCGGTGCACCAAATTTTTTTCTCTGTTATTTACCGACGAAATGTCTCGAAATTTGCACATGTTATACGAAATTATTTTGCCTTTAAACTGATGGTTTTACTTTTTTTATTTTTTTTAATTTTCTGTTGAAAAATTGGATTATACTGTTTAACGTTCTATTACAACCAAACTTTTCACGCCCATCAATTGAAAGAGTTTTTTTTTTCTGTAATGGTTGATTCTTTTTTCACCTTTCTGTGTCCAGTAATAATCGAGAAAAGCGTATTCAAACTTTGAAGAAGATTGCTAAAAAATACTGAAATCTAATAGTGAAACGTGTTCCTCATCATTGTCGCTGAGCTTGATCGTTATCGCATTAGTGACGTCAAATCTCATGAACGTACGGTACGGTCTTATTTTTATTTCTCTATGGGTACGGTCAGTTAGTTCGCTTGAATTAGAATCCATTTTAGTTCTTTCATTCTTGTATTTTCTTTATCAACTTGCTTAGTTTTTACAGTTTACAGTATTCTTATTTATTTTGAAAACATTGAAATTATTTAGTTTACGTGTATGTTAAGTAATATATTATTAGTTTAGTGGTATAAGTTAAAAGTTCTTTAGTTTACGCGTATTTTTAAGTATTACATTAGGTTAGTGATATAAGTTATAAGAGACAAGATAAAAAATGAGTCCCAGTAAACGTCCTATGTAAAGGAAAACGAGAGCAATTGCACTGCAGTAAGTATTTAATATTTATATTACAACCGTTTTTAAAAGCTTTTATTTAACTTTTATATATATATATATATATATATATATATATATATATATATATATATATATCTGACATTCGAAATGTCACTTTTTGTATGTGTCAACAAATAATCTTTAATACATAGTTTGGAGATATCCTTATGTGTACAATGTAATTATTGAACCTCTTAACTTATTTTCGTCTAGTAATTTCATTACAGAATGCATACAAATCCCATTTAACTTTAACAAGAATTCAAATTCTACTCTCCAATGACAGCATGCGCGAACACGACCGATTTTGTGATACGGGAAGAGCCTATCTTGTTATTCATAGTATCATGGTTCATTCCATCAAGAATTAGCAGAAACATCTACTTTACCTAGTTGTAGTGTCGATTCGTAAGTAACACTTTTTACTTTTTTTTTATTTACTTACCGTAAAGTAAGTAAATAGAGGGTTCATGACCTTACATATTATTTGTTTATGGTCAAAATATTACCAATGTTTTACTCTTAAATAATAATAACAAATAATATTATTTGCAGAAAATACTTTAAGTTTTATCGTTATTTCTAGTAATAGCTGTCATTCTCAGTCAGTTGAGATTGTCTCTCCGCAAAAACCATCTTTTTCGGTAGAAGGCAGAAGAATAGTTGACATAAACTTTTTCATTAAATCTATTCAAGGTTTGAATAATCATTCTCCATTTTCATGCAACTTTTCTAATATGGAGATTATCAAAGAAAACATGGACGGATTGATAAGTACATTGACTTTTAAATGTCAAATGTGGAATATTGAAAAGGAGATAGCAACATAGGATTCTGGTAACAATTCACTGAACTTGAATGGTTCTGGTTATTCAGACATACAGCAGCAGCACGCTGTATTAAATATACCTGTGATGTCCTACAAACAGTATGCAAAACATACGGAAACAGTTGCAGATATCATCGGCCAAACACTTTGTGATTCCTTAGAAGAGGCTGGACGGGAGGAATTAGCTTTAGCCAAAGAAATTGGTGAAGTAGATTCCGACGGAAATGGGTTAATAACCGTTATAGCTGATGGTGCTTGGTCAAAAAGATCGTATAAAGTAAACTATGATGCTTCTTCAGGTGTAGTACCTGACGTTGTAAAATTTATTAAATTAGTACGCCTTTGATGGATAGGACATGTAATTAGGCGAGATGAAGATGAAACGATCAGAAAAATTTTCGACCGTAGAGGACCAGTGGGAAAACGATCCAGAGGAAGACCAAAACTTAGGTATCAAGATAACATAGAGGATGATCTAAAATCCATCGGAGTTAAAGCATGGAGAAAGTTGCCAGAGGCAGGGGCGAATGGAAGATTGTTCTGAAGAAGCCTTTGGCTCATGACGAGCTGTAATGCCACTGATGATGATGAAATAACTATCCACGATTTGTGTTTTATTCATCAATTTGATACTTTTTTTATGTAACTGCAACCTATAAATATATTAAAATAATGTATATTCCATTCAGAGAACTTTTTCCTCACAGTGCGTCGCCTCGAAATACTTGCCAGATAAATACATTTACTATTATGATGGTTTCGCAGGTACCAATTTTTTATAGATAAATAAAAATATTTTTTGTTTAATTTTTACTACGCTAATATCAGTTTTCACTAACAAATAAATAACTTCTTGAAATAATTTTCAAGCTATAACTGCGAAATTGTTTATTTGTTTGTGACAACAAATTGTAATTTTTTTGATAATAATATTCTTATGTCATTTTAAATTTATTATAAATAAACACCATGGTGTTTTTTGCAGTCAAGTTTCACAAATTTGTATTTAATACTATGTTTAGCTAAGACATATAAATTAAAAATGTGATTAATTATTTTTAAAACAATATCTACGATAATTAATCAAAAAAAAAGTATTACGACAAAACTAATTTGAATGGAGAATAATGCACTTATTTTCATTAAACAACCCGTGGGCCGGCGCCACTGAATAAACATCTAAACTATTAGGAAGTTACGTAGGGTCTGACATAAGCAGTGTAGAAAAGTAAGTGATACGCCCACTTCAAATCGCAGTATGCTATAACTGCGAAAACAGCCTTAAGGCTGTTTTAGCAGTTAAAGCACACTGCGATTTGAAATGGACGTATCACTTACTTTTCTATACTGCTTATTCAAGATCATCTATACTCAGTGGCGCCAACCGACGAGTAGTTTAAGGACAATAAATGCATTATTCCTCATTCCAATTAGTTTTAGTATGAACTAATTGACCGTGCGTTAATGAGATTTGACGTCACGAGGGTGATAACGATGAAACTAAGCGAAAATGATGAGTAACACGTTTCACTATTAGATTATAGTATTTTTTAGCAATTTTCTTCAAAGTTGGAACACGCTTTTCTCGATTATTACTGGACACAGAAAAGTGAAAAAACTCAACGATTACAGAAAAAAAAAACTCTTTCAAGTGATGGGCGTAAAAAGTTTGGTTATAATATAACGTTAAACAGTATAATCCAATTTTTCAACAAGAGTTTAAAAAAAAATAAAAAAAATGTAAAACCATCATTTTAAAGGCAACATAATTTCGAAAAACGTGTCCAAATTTCGAGACATTTTGTCAGTATATAAGAGAGAACACTGTCCCTAGGTTTTGGTGCACCGATAAAACACAAGATAAACATTTTGCTTGTAGAATGTTCCTTTAATCTCCTGATCATTATACATTTCCGATCTCTTTTTTTTTATAATATAGGTACTAAAATAAGTTACACTTGTGATTGTTTCTAAACATTGTTTCTTTCATTTCACCTTTTTTTCTGATAACTACTTATATACATGGGGAAATGATTTTTCTCGTATTTTTAGATACTTATTTGTAGCCACATAAAAAAGATTATACATAAATTTTCGTAATGTAGTAGGTTGTAAGTGTTGTATTGCTGGTTTTTTCTTAAGTACACTCAGTACACGAGTGAAATACGGAAATAGCTTATTAGATGTCGCATATTAAAACAAGTAACACATATAATACATACTGACTGCGGTTTGTCTACTAAAATATCAAGTTTACGTATCGGCTAGTCTTCCCGAGAACATTAGTGATAAACATACATTGGAAATACAAAGTATATAAGAATTCAACCTTTTAAAAAGCGAGAATCGTCTTCGACTACGATTCTAAATTATTCAAAATTATCGAAAATGTACAAGAGTATGAAAGATTTGTGTTTAAAGTTATCTTAGGTATTTTTGAATAAAATATTTATAAAAACATTGGATGTTGCCTTATTTGGTTTTACAGTTGTTTATTTTTACGATTTACGATGTAATATGGCATTGTGGCTGATAAAAAAGATTTTTGAGATTACTTTCTCTTGTACTTCTACGCTCAGATGTCTATTAATATTTAAATTTTATCGGTGTAATGTTACACTGACCTTTTCTATTTGTTTATATTAGGTAAGTCGTTCTGACCTATATTACCTCTTTAAATGCTACGACCACCAACATACTAACAGGATCTAGACACATTAACATGAAAAAAATAACGGTTGCTTTGACTAGCGGAATATGATACCGACTAAAATATATTTAATAAAACCATTAACCGTCTGTGGAGTCTAGACACGGTCAAAGGTTCCTTTAGATTCGTTATAAGCGACAATCCGGATTGAGGAATGTATATATATGTCTGCTGAGGCAGAAATGATTCAAACATACAATATGCAATGAAGTCGAATTTCACGAAAGTGTATTATGAATATTCAGAATAACACTTCGTTTTATAGTTTTTATATATGGTTTTCAATGTAAATTATTCCATTTCTTTAAATTTTTCTTTATTCTCTCTCTTCTTCTAAAAGTGCCTATCTTATAGTGATGTTGGCGACCACGTTGACCCATCTTATTTTATTTGCAGGAGGTCGAAATCGATCATCATTCTTCTTCTTCTTCTTCTTCTACGCCACTACAGCCCAAAATGAGCCTTGGCCTCCTTTATTTTTTGCCTCCACCCTTGTCTGTCTGTGGCTGCTCTTCTCCATACACGGACTCCTAAAAGTGCTTGTGCGTCGCTGCTTACTGTGTCTTCCCAGCGCTTTCTTGGCTTTCCAACTGGTCTCTTTCCCTGCATTCTGGCGTTCAGTGCTCGTTTTGGTAGCCTATCCTCTCCCATTCGTATCACATGTCCAGCCCATTGCAATCTTTGTATTCTAATGAAGTCTGACAGGGGTGTTTCCTTATACAGTTGATAGAGCTCGTTGTTATATCGAATTCTGAAGATTCCGTTTTCCCTCACAGGTCCTAGTATTCTCCTCAGTACTTTTCTTTCGAATGTGTCGAGTTTGTTTTTGGATGTTTCCTTCAGGACCCATGCTTCGCTGCCATAACATGCTATTGGCCGAATTAAAGTTTTATAGATTCTCATCTTTGTATTTCGGTGGACACTTTTAGACCGAAATATATGGGAGAGGGCAAAATAAGCTTTGTTTGCCTGCGTTATCCTTTTTCATATTTCTCCATCCTCTGCTCCATCGGCATATATTTCTACTCCCAGGTATGTAAACTTTCCAACCGTTTCAATGTCATCTTCATGTATAATGTTTTGTGGGATTATATTTCTTCTCGTCTGTACCATTATTTTTGTTTTTTCTGTGTTAATTTCCAGACCTAGTGTAGCGTTTACGCTATTGATTAACCCCTTAAGAAATTTTTATTACCCGCCTACGCTCGATTTTAAATTGACATTTTTCCCGACACGCGCTGTTATCGCTTTGAAAGGAAGATCGATTTTATGCGGAAGCGGAACGATCAGTTTTGGTCAGAACTGATACGCAGCCACGCCAACCGGTGAAATTGTTCACCTTCAAAGTGACGGAATTGGAGCAGAAAAATAATTTGGGGAAGAATATAATTCATTAATAATAATATAATAAGTAAATTTTTTTAAAATCATTTATAAGAGTTCCACATAAAAGGAAGATTTTTTTTGGCGTGCTGCAGTTCCATGTAAGTAAATCATTTCATACGTATTATCTCCTTATCATATAATCAAATTTATCATTGTATTTAGTATTTCTTTAGAGATTTATTTTTGAGTTCCGAAATAATTTAAATATAAAATTTCCTTGATTTACTTGCAAAGAACAGAAGGTCATTTTTTTTATATAGTCAAACTTAAATTCCGATCTATTTCATATCTTATCATTAAGTTTTTTGGTTTTTTTTTACCTAACTTTTTTGGTGGAATATAAAAGGTTCTACAAATGTGGACAGCCTTCTATATTCTGCGCATGTTCTTTTCATGGCGCAAGCTTGCCATGCCTACGAAAGTAACTTCATAAATTTGACATGATGTTGACTTAACCTAATACCTGATATTTTGATGTTTTGTTTTGGTGCAGTCAATCCATGCTGCTACACCTATTAAATTACATATTTATTAAATTAAATAATCATTTTAGATTCCGTCACGTGAAAATATTAATTTCACTTTACTTGAGAATATTCTCTTTAGAATATTCCCTCAAGGACTAGTAACTAAATCCTTGAACAGTTAGCAACTCTCCTGGATTTTGCCGTCACTCCAGATAGACCAGTGCCTGGTTTGACTAAATTAGACTCCCCTGGGTTTGTCCTTACAGCCACAAACTGATGTAACCGTGCCAAGAGGAATTTTCCTATGGACTTATGGGGCTGTAAAGATAAGTTGTTTAACTATTTGACCTTTTGTATTACGTATTACTTTCTATTTACTGTTAACTTTTCATATGCATATGTTCAAGTAACTACATTTTGACAAAATATAATTTTGATATTATTGGGAGAGGGAAAATATATTACCTCTTTTTTTTATTAGTTTTTTTTTTAAATAGGATTTTAAGAGTACTGACCAAACTCATTTTTGCTATAATATATTTTTTTAATACAATACATTGGATATGATACAATTTAATATTGGGAAAGGGAAATAAATTTAATGTTTTTTTTTAATATGATATAATGAGTATGGAACAACTCATTTTTTGGATGTAATATCTATTTAATATAATTGTAATAGAGATTTATTAAGTTTGATATCTTTACAATATTGTTATTTGTATCTCATTTTAGTCGAACTATTTAAGTTAAATTACTATCTTTTTGTGTTAAGACTTTGGCTACAATACGGACTCTTCTAGGTTACTAATATTTTAAACTTTATTTGGCCAGTGGTAGTGATTATTCTCTTGTTGAGGGGCTATTTGGTCCTATTATATCTTTACACACCCACTACCACTGTTATTTAGTTTTTGCATTATATGTAAATTGTTAATACATATATATCGATATACATTTTTTTTATAAATATATTTATTGTTACTATTTTGAGTTTTATTTCAGTTCTACTAACCAGTATATAACATAGCAAAACAAGATTATTATTTAGTATTTTTTGTATTTCAGAGTATTATCTCCAGATTCATTTGTTACTTCAAAATCTCAACTATCGTTGAGTTGGCGCCCTTCTTTTCTCTTCTTATTGTTCTCTTTCTATAAATTTATTCTCAGTGACCTTCTTCAGTTGTATCACGTTTGATATTACCAGGTCTCATTTCTTTCTTGTCTCATTAGCTCATTATCTCTTGTTATTGTTATTTATATCTTTAAAGCCACAATCCAGTGCATTGAAGCTAGCCCGAACACTCTCTTGAGATTTAGTGTCTCTTTGGCCATTTAAATTTGTTCCTCTGAGCTTAGCCCTATTTTTAGTATTTTTTTTTTCATCACTTCTCTTTCAGTTCTTCTGAAATTTGGAAGTTCTACACTTCCAAAAACCCAATACTCCCGGAGTATTGAGCGTTTCACTAGCCTTTTCGTTTGTGTTTTTAACTCTGCGTATGCTTCCTGTGCTCCTGTTGATGTTCTACTCATAATATTAATATCATCGGCGTAGGCAGCCAGTTGAACCGTTTTATTGGTCAGTAGGTTTTCTCGTCCAGTTTGCATTTGCCTAACCGCATACTCCAGTGCCAGGTTAAACAATGTTGGTGCCAGCCCATCTCCCTGCTTTAGTCCCTGCGAGATTTTGAAAAAGTCTGTCCGGTTGTTTTGTATTTGTACACATGCCTGAGTTTCATCCATTGTGGCTTTAATGAGTCTAATTAGCTTACGTGGTATTTCTAATTCTGCCAATATATAGTATAGTCTGTCCCTTTTGACTGAATCGTATGCCTGTTTGAAGTCCACAAACACGTTGTGAACATCAATGTCGTGTTCCCACGATTTGCTCAAGACCTGCTTGACTGTAAATATTTGATCCATTGTCGATCTTCCCCGTCTGATATTCTCCAATAATATTTTCTGCTAGTGGTTGGAGTCGCTGGTTTATAATATACGTGAGGACTTTATATATTCGTAAGCTCCTCTAATTTCATTTTTTTTGAAATTTTGTTCCATTTCTTCTATTTGTCCATTTTCATAAGCTCTCTTTTTGTTTCTGCATATCTTGTCTGCTTTCCGTCTTGCGACTTCAAATGATGTTTGTCTTTCCCGTGTTCTTCTTGTTATGTACATTTTGTGTGCTTCGTTTCTTTCTTCTATCGCTTGCCTGCACTCGTCATCAAACCATGTTCCTCTTCTCTTCTTTTTTTTGTTTCCCACGGTGGACGCTGCTGCTGTCAGCACTGCTGTTTTGATATTATTCCATTTGCTCTCTATGGAGTGCAGTTCTTGTGTCCTTAGCTCCTTTGTGACTTCTTGCTCGAACTTCTCTCTACATTCCTGAGTCTTCAGTTTTTCCAGGTCTAGTTTGTTTGTTCTTTGTTGTCTTTCGTTTCTTTCTCTGTTAACTCTGCACCTAAATTTGGTTTGCAGTAAAAGATGGTCTGATCCACAGCATGCTCCTCGTCGTGTTCTCACATCAGAGATACTACTGGCTGCCCTTTTGTCTATCATCACATGGTCAATTTGATTGGTTGTGGTTCCATCTGGTGAGATCCACGTCATTTTGTGTATGTCTTTATGTGGGAAGCATGTGGAGCTTATAACCATGTTTTTACTGGTGGCAAAATTTATCAAAAACTCCCCATTCTCGCTTGTTTCATTGTGCAGTGAGTGTTTTCCTGTTGTGCCATAGAACTGCGGTTCCTTGCCTATTTTGGCATTCATATCACCCATTATAACCTTAATGTCATTTTTTGGCGCGTTGTCATATACTATCTCCAGCTGTTGGTAGAAGCTTTCCTTTGTATGTTGCTCTTGTTCATCTGTTGGGCAGTAGATGTTTATCATAGTAAGGTTGAAGAAGTGGGTGCGAATTCTTAGTTTGCATATCCTTTCATTCACTGCCTGGAAGTCTATGATTTTTGACTTAAAATTGATCAGATCATCATTGCCAGCAGAATATGTTTGCGAATGGCGAACTACTGCCACTGTACCTTTTCTTTTGTCGTGAAACTTTATATCTAAGATATAAACGCTAGCTAGGAGAAAATTAAAACCAACATTGTAGAAGCAGCAACACATGCTCTAGGAAAACGCAAAGTCATACTAAACAAAAGAGACAACAACAAAACACCATGGTTTAAAAAATAAATAAAAGATAAATGTAAAGAGAAACGAGCGGCCTACAAGAAGTACCAAAGATCAAATACTTTTAGAATCACGACACACCTATCGAAGAATACGAAATGAAACAAAGCAGTTGGCAAGAAGAACAAAAATTAACACTGGGAACAGTTTACAAAAAGGATAAAAAGCGACTTCTATGGTACACAAAAAGAAATATAGAGATTCATAATAAACCAACGGAGAGAAATAGCAAAATTGAAGGAATACAATAACAAACCAGCAAACGAATATGAAAGATACCTGACGGAACTGTTTAAATGAAAGGAAAATAATAATGAACACAATAACGTACCTGAATTAAGACACAAAATAGAAATATCAGTTTTCAGGAAGTAGAGATAGCCATAAATTCACTCAAAAATAGGTCGCCAGGACCAAACGGAATCACCAACAAACTTCTAAAACACGGAGAAGAAAGTATAACCATTGAGATGACAAAACTTATACAATATTGCACAGCAAGATACCAGATGCATGCCAATTTTCAAGAGAGGAAATAAAGAAGACCGAGAAGTAAATCAGAAGTCAGAGACTTAAATCTACTGAATACCGCACTTAAGCGTACCACAAAAGTAATAACCAACAAAATCAACAAACTAACATTATCAGAGGAACAACAAGGATTCAGATCCGGAAGAGTGTGTGTAGATGCCATATTTTTACTAAGACAAATCACAGAAAAGGCTATCAAGTACAATAAACCAGCATATCTATATTGTATCATCATCATAGTTTTGGCTTTACAACTCTGTGTGGATCCTAGCCTCCCCAAGAATTTTTTTTTCAGTCGTCCCTATCCATTGCCTTCCTACATCAAGCACGTATTTCCATATTTTTCCATATCTTACTCTATGTTATCTAGGAATCTTGTTCTGGGTCTTCCTCTTTTTCTTCGACCAATAGGTCTATCAAAGAGCGTTTTTCTAGCTGGGTCGATTTGCTCCATCCACATTACATGCCCTGCCCATCTCAGACATCCTATCTTAATGTGTTTTACGAGATCTGGTTCCTGGTATATTCTATAGATTTCGAAGTTGTATCGTCTTCTCCAGACACTATTTTCATTTACCGCTCCATAGATTCGCCTTAGTATTTTTTTTCGAAACATTCTAACACGTTTTCATTGCTTTTTGTTAAAGTCCAGGTTTCTGAACCACATGTGAGGACTGGGCGTATTATTGTTTTGTAGAGTTTTACTTTTGTATTTCTTGATATAACTGTAGATTTAAAAAGGAAAGTAAGCCCAAAATAGCATCTATTAGCCGTGCAAATTCTACGGTTTATCTTTGGGGTAGTGTCATTTTCAGTATTGACGAGCGTTCCTTAGTATACAAATTCGTTAACTGCTTCGATGACGTCGTTTTCTATAACAAGTGGCCGTAGTAATTGCGGTTGCGTACCTATTTTCATGTATTTCGTTATCTGTGTTTTATAGACATGACAAATGCTTTCAATTGCATCCAAGTCGAAGACGTCTTACACCTACTGTATAAAAGAAACATATCAATTAATATCAATTAATATTATACAAACCATCAAAAACATCTACTTCCATAATCGTATACAGGCAAGAGAAATGGAAAACTAATACAGTGTATATCAACACAAATCGAAGTCAGACAGGGTAACTCGTTATGCCGGGTCCAGACCAAGCAGACAAAACGAAAACACAATTCTGAAACAAAAACACGATAAACCGGCGACAAAATTTGTCGTCAAAAGACAAAACAAAATTGAGACAAACTGTCCACACCAGAAAAACAAAATATAAAAACAAAATTCAGTTGGTGACGTCGTTGTTGTGATTAGTGTTGGTCAACCATGTGGCGTTTTAATCAAGAAAAAAATGAAACTGAAGATTTATTGCTAGCCGCAAGTTTTTTTTTGCTCTCATCATCATCCCAGGTTGCTAAAGGCAAACCCAAACGTTTTTGGATTAGACCAAGCCTAAAAATGCGAGAAAGTTGTTCGATAGACAAATTGTTAGTTCAGCGGCGCGCAGATGATATTGGACGAAGTGGTGAAATTCGATCAAGCTTCAAAATTTTTTTAAGAATGTCCACCGACAATTTTGAGAATCTAATATGCCTTGTTGGTCCTGCAGTTGCAAAAAGACATACTAACTTTAGAAATGCTATAAGTGTAACAGAACGTTTAGCAATCACTTTAAGATTTTTAGCAACAGGTGATTCCTACCATAACCAAACCATTTTGAACTGAAAAGTTTCCCAGCCCCAGATTTTTTAAGTTTCTTGTAGTTTCGTCTTTCTCTAGCATACTGCTTGTTAACATTCTTTATTTTCTTTTCAACATCATTTAGTGGCACATTTAGCGATAAAGAAATTTCCTTTAATGCATTGGCTTTCTTGTAGCGATTTTTATCATCTTTATTTTTAGGGTCCCGTAATATCGGATGCTCCCTGTAAATTTCTATTAACTTGCATGTATTTTGTGTATTCCACTTTTTGTCCCCCGACATGTTTAGAAAAATACACTAGTATTTATTTATTCACTACACAACAGAAATATACACTTGATTTTGATAAAAATTGTACATTCTATTTCTCCTACTGCTTAACTCGTTTTGGCACGCACACGCGTCCACACTGCGTCGACAACTTGTCGTCAAAAACACAGACAAAACACAGACCTTGTGATCTTTATCGACCTGAGACGGGACCTGAAAAAGTTTTCAAATCTGCAAACAAAACAAAATTGTTTCAAAAATGTCTCATCAAATGTTTTCGATTTGTCGCCACTTTGTCGCGAAACATGAATGTTTTTGTTTTGTCTGCTTGGTCTGGACCCGGCATTAAGCCCACTTTTCTTTAATATAATAATAGACGAAATATTACAAGCATTACGGAAAGGTCATGGTTACAGAATGGGAAACAAAGAAATCCATTAATCGCATTGACAGAAGACGAGCTCCAAAGATTAACACACATTTTTAATACAAAAACTAATAAATACAATATGATAATATCAGCAGAAAAAAACAAATGTATGACATCTAAACAGCCACTACAATGTAAGATCAAAATTGATATTTCAGGAAAATAATAAAACAATGAGCGAGGTTTAGATATCTGGAAATAGATATAACTAGTTATGGAGATGTTGATGAAGAAGAACTAGGACAAAAAAGCTTAAAACAACAACTAAAACAGTAGTAGTCGTAGAGTTGACAACAAAGAGGAAAATACTCCGACTAATATCAGGGAAAAGTCTGTTGGATAGGGAGAGAAGCGAAAACAGAAGAAGAGCATGCAATGTAAAAGACATAAAGAGATGGGTGACAAAATGGAAACAGGAGTGGAATAAACACATTAGAAGAATGACAGAGGATGGGATAGTACAAATAGCACGAGATAAATCACGAAATGGACGAAGAAGTATTGGCAGACCAAGATAAAGAGGGTGCGATAATTTAAACAATTTATGCCACATATGTGGCAAATGTGGCGCCCTCTATCAGCTACATCAAAATGTGCATTAAATCACAATTCCCCATATTCGAAAGTACTCAGTTGTAAATTGTTATCCATAAATATTCACAAACGAGAAAAGTTATAGCAAAAAATACAATTATAAATTTCCACTTTAACACCCTGTATGATTCAATAATTAATATCAATATTTTGAGTACGATTTTCGAAGTGGAAATTGAAACATCAATAAATCAATATTTTATGAAGGCAAGTTAATTTCAGTCGTAATATTTTTAAGTGCATAATATACGGTTTCTTATTGTACAATGACTTAAGACCACCCTGTATAATGTATCGTCGGTTTACAAGCGACGAAACGCAGTTAGTCAAAAAACTTAAGTTTTGAGATGATATTTTAAATTTTTTAAAAAACAGTTTGATCAATTTTTACGTTTCAAATTTTTATTCGTTGTTTTGTAATTAAACGTTTGTTTTTTTAATATATAATAATTTGCTTAAATTTTTTCATGCAACTATTCGTAGTTCACGTTACCTTACAAAATCTATTCCATTATTTATTTTTATTTTATCAAACCTTATATTATAAGTTAAAAACAGGGCAAAGCCACAGTATACCCAACAATTGTTAGATATACTGTGATAAAGGGTATTTGCGCATTATAATTTTGACAACGCGTTTGTTTCTAGTAGGCCCGATTAAAGGTCAATTCAGACACATCAGTCAAGTTATAGTTGTAAAATAATCTAGACAGATTTACGAAAAGTGGAGAGGGATTAAGGACTTCTATGTATAGGGTCCTGTAAAGACTGTCACCAATGTAAAATACAATAGATCCTCAAGGGATGCTAACCCTGCGAGCGGCTGCAAGGAATACTGGTCACACTGGTCTGGAGGGCTGGCTCGTCTTCGTGGATTTACGAGAAGATAAGGGATTTCGGGATAGGGGTAAGAACTCCTCGGTCTCAGGTCCTGTAAAGAGTAGAGGTTATGGGCTTACTTTTGAAGCCGGAGATATGTATACGCAGAATTCTCGTGTTCTCCTAGTCTCTAGTGAGTCGGACGAAGGAACATTAGAAAAAAAAAACCATATTAGAGTCAACAATATATTGAATCTACCCTGAAGTTCCTAATACAATCGTTAACACGTTATTCTGCGCGTCGGGAGACGATGTAGCAAGATAGTGAAAAGTTGACAGAGGTACAAATATAATTACACAGGTTAGTATAAGAAATCTGTTACCTTATGTGTATATTAGGGCTTCAACCGCGACACGTTCAGTCTTCTGGAACTCGGTCAGTTGAGGGTTGCGAACTTTCGAGCTGCCACAATAACCGGACTACACGCGAATTCTGACAGAAGATACCCGGCACCCGGAAAATCACCGACTGTCTCGCGTACTGGACGCTATCGCGCCCGGCGATCACTGCCCTGGGCGGGCAGTTACGGTGCCCCCGTTATCACTACTGATTGACTGACTACTGACTACCGACTACCTGGCGTCCGTCGTTTTTTCTTGTTTTATTGTGGTCGTACTTTCAACGCCGGTTCTAGTACCAAGGTCGTAGGTTCGCTGAGTTGCAGTTTTGGTATTATTGCTGCCTATTTGGGTCACGGATGTTTCGTGCTTTTTATACGTTTAAACAATTATCAAACAATGCAATAACTAGGTCAATTGTTATACTTTGTATAATTTAAATGTATAAGTTAACTGTATTAATTATCCCTTATTTAATTTGGAATATATGATAATTATCTCGAATAATTATTATCTTTTCTATGCTACTTATTGTTCCATTATCCCTTTATTCCAACTTCTCACTCACTTGCTACGCTTACATTACATAGTCACGGCGCCGAACCGGTCCTGTTTGGTCACAGAACTATCAACTATCTGACAGCTGGGAAACTGTTTGTCAACTGATGAGTGTGAATGCCAGCAACATATTTGTATTAAAGAATATTTTGTATGACGGATTGTCCGATTCGGCGCAATCACTGTGACGAGACGTGACTGATGTGTCTGAATTGACCTTTAGCAATAATTGTTTTGACGGGACCAATAAAAACTTGTTATTGTTCTAATACCGAGAGACGAAGGAATATCCGGTTTTTCGGTAAGAACGCGGCGGTTGTTTGTTGAAATCTTCATATTTTTTCGTTAATAATTTGTGCAAAAATGTATTTATTAGTGTAGTGAGTAAGTGTTTAATGGTAGATAATGTTAGTGATTGTCTTGTCAACAATTCTTTAAAGGTAAGTGCAAAAATATGCTAAATATTGGATGTATCCTAAACTGCACAATAACCGCCATGATGAATTATGTAATATTTAAGGGTATAACTTACAAATACCAGCAAAATATGATTTATATTTATGTATTTAGTACTATTGGTTTAGTACTTCGCTCATTACATAGCGTAGTTTACTTTAAAGCCTAAACTGATTTCATTCATCATCAGATATGAAATAATCTCTACTTGGTTGTCCAATTTGTGTCCAATCTATTTTAAGCTGAGATACTTTTATTTTCTTGACTGTGTTTTCCGCCGCTTAAGGTCAATTCAGACACATCAGTCACGTCTCGTCACAGTGATTGCGCCGAATCGGACAATCCGTCATACAAAATATTCTTTAATACAAATATGTTGCCGGCATTCACACTCATCAGTTGACAAACAGTTTCCCAGCTGTCAGATAGTTGATAGTTCTGTGAAAAAATAGGACCGGTTCGGTACCGTGACTGTGACGTGACTGATGTGTCTGAATCGACCTTTTTTTTTTCTTCAATTTCTGCATTTTTTATCATTCTTCTCTCTCCTTCTCTTGTTACATTTTAGAAATTAAGATTACAAGAAATTAGAATTAGAAATTAATTACAAGAAGGAAGAAAAAAAAGCCAAACTTGCAATTTTATGCATTTTGTATAAAAATAAGTTGATTTCTTCTTGAGCAGAAATTTCAAAGCAGAGCAGATTATTCAAAAATATTTAATGCCATTTGTTAAAATAGAAGAATTCTTTAACATGTTAATTATAACTCTCTTTTAAATAAGTACTTTATTAAAGGATCCTGTAATACAGGCGGTTGTCATCTCACGACGAATAATAATTGCCTTCAAATAATAACGACGAAGTTTTAATATACCAGATGGGAAGATATGTCAATGAGGTGGTTTGAAGAATCTCTTTATTTTTCATATACAAATGGGATCCCACTGTAGTTAATTGAGCTGTTTACCTAGTTTAGCTGTTGACTTAGTGAATGAACAACTACTTTATTTCACGAAAAAAAACTCAACGTAAATAGCTAAACGATGATCAACGATAACGTTAAAATGTTTTTTAAGGAAGACTTGACAACATATATTATTGTTTAAGGTAGATAAATTTTAAGTTTAACGATAATTCAGAACCTGTTTAATAAAATAAAATAAAATAGAGTAAAATAGAATAAAATGAAATACAGTGGAATAAAATAAAGTAAAATAAAACAAAAAAAATAAATGAAATTTAAAAATAAAATAAAATATAAAAATAATATAAAATAGAATTACATGGAGTAAAATAGAATAAAATAAAATAAAGCAGAATAAAATAGAAGAGAACAGAATAAAATAATACAAAATAAAATTAAATTTAAATAAATTAAATCAAATTAAATGAATATAAAATAAAGTAGACTAAAACAAAGTAGAATTAAAATAAAATAAAATGCGATACAACAAAATAAAATGAATTCAATTTAAATAAAATAAAATTAATTGGAATAAAATAAAGTAAAATAAAATTAAATTGAAATAAAATAAAATATAAAATTAAATCTTAAATTTAACGAATTTATCTCTTGGATGTATTTTATATTTTTAGTTTCGTATCTCTTCTAATCTTTAAAACCTTTACTAATACTGCACATGGGCTACAATATTCTGATCTCAGTATACTATTCCTTTGTTGTCCTTCTTCGGTGAGTTTATTTTTATTTTAAGGTCAAAAAAATATGTTTGCGATGATTTAATATGCAGTATTTAGTAAACTAACGCCTCTATACCTTCTGCAGTCACTTCTGTTGTTTATTTTGAATAAAGAGATGACCGCCGGTCTCTTCCGTAGGCCTGGATATGAATTTTTACTAAGACAATCGTAACTTTGTTAAATCAATATACAAATTACATTATCCTGAATAACTATTAATTGAAGTAAAAAATGTATTCTTTGGCGGTTACAGTTGGTTGTAAATTATTTAATTAATAATTTTGTACTTGGCTTTTGGTTGACGCTTTTATAGCAAATAATAAAACAAAATATCTCTAGTTTATAAAACTTTTACTAATAAATATTTGCGATAAAATCGCTACACAAATTATTCATTTACCAATGACCATAGTGCTCGAGGTACTTTATGTAAATAAATAAAAAAATTAATTATTTATATTTTATTTGAAAAAATAATATACTGTTTAAACCATTCTGCATGATAAAAGTGCAATTTTTTTAACGTTAATATTTTTTTTCGAGCGTTATTACCTTTTTTTCTTACATCAGTATAACAGATTATGATAATAACTTTTTTATGAATGTTTTAGATATAAAACTGAAATATATTAATGATATTATAAATCGGTATTGCAAAAACAGAATATAAATTTAATTTTGATAGCTTATTACGAGTTGGGCTGCCGTTAATTTGTTTTTAATATATAGTTTTGTTCATAATTAAAACGTAGTAAACATAAAAACCTGAATTTATTTAGGCAATATAATCTTTACGGAAACACGTGTTGAAGTTTTACAATGTTATTTCCGCAAGAAGGTGTATTCGAAGAGGAATATGAATATTTGCTTTGGTAACTTACTAGATATATTGATGCACAGGATAATTTTTAGAGGAGAATATTATAGATAAATTCACATTCAGATGGCAGCGTTACAGACATAGGCCTGTACTTTCTATATGCCAGAAATAACTACATTGTTGTCAGTTTTTAATCGTACCTACAATCGTATGTTATGGGCCGGCTCCTATAAAAGAATTATAATTTCGGAAATATTTATGAATGTGAAACGGAAAAATACTACATTTTTTTAATTATATAATTTTTCTGTTGGTATTTTAAAAATAGAAAGTTATATTTCGGAAATCTGGTCTTTTCGGAATTATATCTTCTGTTCAAAATTGTTTACAATTCGTGGAAATGAAATAATTATTTGTATATTCCGTTTTTGATCTTAATGTCCTTTTAATGACACACTTTCTCTACCTGCATTTACAGTTACAGACATTAAAAAATAATTTAGAATTAAAAAAATATACCTATTTATAAATTCAAAATTATTGTCTAGTGCCAGCAATTATAAATTGAGGTAAATACTTGAGAGTCATTAAAAGAATTTTCAGTTGATATCAGACGTTTGTGTCGTGTCAGTGTCAAAATGGCCGCGAGTGTAATAAAATTCAAAAACGGTAATTTGTTAAATAGTGAATGCAAAAAAATAGTGTTAAATGTTTTTAACTATTTATCAAACAGTAATAATGATAAAAGTGTATCAACAATAGTGCGGGAAGTTTCTGCTATGACTGGAGTCTCTGAGCGAGCGATATTCCGATATAGAAGTGAAAGTAAAAATGGTCCACTAGTAACTCCTATAAGAAAAAAAAGAACCGGTTATTTGAATAGTCGTGAGAATAGATATGATGAAGCAACTCGGTCTAGAATAAGACAAGTAGTGCACGGTTTTTTTATGGACAATATTCCTCCAACCCTTGACGTAGTACTAGAAAAAATTAAGCAAATGGAGCATCTTCCGAATTTTTCCAAGAGTACGTTGAGGAGACTATTGCACGACATGGGTTTTATATATGGCAAACAAGGTAGAAATTCAATATTAATAGAAAAACAAGAAATAGTCGCTTGGAGGCGTCACTATCTCCGGGAAATAAAGAAACTGAGGAACGAAGGAGTCAATATCATTTATGTGGACGAATCATGGGTTAATACTGGAATAAGCAATTTCAGTTTTGCTGCTTGTTCTATCGCGTCTACTGTCTTTGTTCTGGTTCTGATCCACTGGTTACGTTTTCTATCTCTAAGTGATACACCCAACATTTGTCTCTCCATCGCTCTTTGTGCCTTCCTTATCCTATCCAAATTGGCCTGTGTAAATGTACATATCTGTGCTCCGTAGGTGAGCACTGGTATGATACAGGAGTTATATACCTTGCTTCGTAAGTATAGAGGGATTGTTTGATTTTTAAGAACGTAAGAAAGTTTGCCGAACGCTGCCCATCCCATTCTTACTCGTCTCGATATTTCGGCTGTTTGATTTTCTCTATTATCTCTGATTGCTTGTCCTAGATGGATATGCTCATTTACCTGTTCTTTTTTTTTTGTTTTTATTTTTATTGCCTCTTGGTCTTCCGTGTTTGTCATTACTTTTGTTTTGTTGAAGTTAATTTTTAGGCCTTTTTGCAGTGATTTTTCATAAAGTTCATTCAGCATTAATTCCAGTTCTTGTCGTTCCGAGGAGATCAGGAGTATATCATCCGCATATCTAAGGTGATTTAGGTATTTTCCGTTAATAGATATTCCTCTGTTTTCCCAATCTGTTGATTTTATTATGTCTTCGAGGGTCAAGGTAAACAGTTTAGGTGAAATTATATCGCCTTGTCGGACTCCTCGTTTAACTTTTATATTATCCGTTATTAATTTGTCGTCCAGAATTACGGTCATGGTTGCGTTTTGGTAAATATCATGTATCAATTGTCGGTATCTTGAATCTATTCTACTATTGACCAGAGCTTCTTCAGCCGCCCAGTGTTCAATGCTGTCGAAAGCCTTATCATAATCTACGAATGCTAAGTACAGCGGAAAGTTGTATTCATTGGTTTTCTCAATTAAGATTGTAAGCGTACGTAGATGGTCGATTGTGCTGTATCCTTTTCTGGATCCGGCCTGTTCCACTGGTTGGTAGTTATCAAGTTTATAGGTTAGTCGGTTGTTTATTATTCTTGTGAAGGTTTTATATAGTTGTGACAAAAGGGAAATAGGACGGTAGTTGTTTAGGTCTGTTTGGTCTCCTTTCTTATGTATTAAGATTGTGTTTCTCCATTGTTTGGGTATTTTACCTTCAAACAGACATTTGTTGAACAGCATTTTTAGCATTTTTTTTATCGTGTCTCCTCCTTCTTTTAGCAGTTCCGCCAGTATTTTGTCCTCACCAGCCGCTTTATTTCTTTTCATGTCGTTTATGGATTTTTCGATTTCATCTTCAGTTATTTCTGGTAATACCTCTGAGCCAACATTTTATATTTTCCTCGTGAGATTCTGTTTAGATGATAGTGGTGGGTCATTTTTAGAACTGTATAGGTCTGTGTAATATCTTTCTGTGATTTTTACTATTTCTCCTAGATCTCTTTCTTCATTGTTGTCAGTTTTAGCCTGATTAGTTTTCTTTTTCCTATATTTGTCTTCATTGTTTTTAAACTTTTGTTCTTCTCTATGATTTTCTTAATGCGGTCTTCTTGGTATTTCTTTAAATCTTCCTTTATCTGTTTTCTTATGGTTTTATTCAGTTCGGTATACTCCACTGTATTTCTTTTTGTTATCGTTCAGTAGTTGTCGTCGTTTTTTTAACATATCTTGTGATTTAGCGCTAATTTTTTGTTGTTTTCGCTTTTGTTTATTAGCAATCTTCAGGCCTGCTTCTAGTAGTTCTGTTGTAATTTTATCGTTTAATTCGTCTAGTTGCAGACCCTTTAGCTGTGATTTGTCACTTCTTTTTAGCTGGTTTATGTATTGTTCTTTGCGTTCTTTAAGAAGTTTTGTATCTATCTCTTTTTTAGATGGTTTAAATTTTTGTCTGTCTGTTGTGGAGTTAATTTTGATTTTGGCTCTAACAATTCTGTAATCACTTCCTACGGAAATCATGTTTATGACCGTAACGTCTTGTACTATGCTCTTTTTTTTGGATAGGATGTAATCAATCTCATTTTTTGTTAAACCATTGGGCGCGACCCATGTCCATTTTCTCTGTGGTTTTTCATTGAAAAAGGTATTCATCGCATATAGACCGTTCGTTTCCATATAATTCATTAATGTTTCTCCTCTTTCGTTTCGTGTTCCATATCCAAAGTTGCCGATTTTATTTTCTGGTTCTTCTAGTTTTCTCCCTAATTTGGCATTGAAGTCGCCTATAATGATTGTGTAGGTGCTTTTGTATTTGTTCACTGTTTGTGTCAATGATTCGTAGAATATATCCACTTCTTCATCCGTATGTGATGATGTAGGGGCGTAAATTTGTATGATCTTTAAACTTATATTTTTATTTATGTCCATTATTAGAGCCGCAATCCTTTCTGAAATTCCAATATATTATCTAATCTTATGGACATGCTGATTAGAAATAAGAAAACCGACACCAGCTAATGATTCTTCTTCAGTTCCTTTATAGTATAGTACATTCCCGGATTCCAACTGCATACAGGCTTCCCCTTTTCTTTTTAACTTACTTAATCCTAATATATCCCATTTCATCTTTTTTACTTCTTCCAGTTCGGCTAGCTTTTCGTCTCTCATCAGTGATCTGACATTATAAGTCGCAATATCCAGTTTCGTTGCTTGTTTTCGTTGTATCGAGAAATACAAAAATAAAACTCTACAAAGTAATGATACGCCCAGTCCTAACTCAGAGACCTGGACTCTAACAAAAAATAATAACATAAAAACATATGAGTATGCAATAATATTTTTTTTAATCCGTGGTATCCTTATCAGTAATGATTTAAATGCTGACAGCGCTACTCTTTTAATACCGCCACCAAATGATATTTATTTTGTCAATGCAAATTACGATTGTACGGTTCATTATCAAGTATTTTGATGTTTATATTTGTCGTTGCATTAAAGGCAAAAGCTCTCACATGCAACGAAACTGATTAAATCTTTAAGATCGCTACCTTGGATACAGAAGTAAAAAGTCATGTGAGGTGTTGCAATTTTGATGAAGTAGGTACTCAGTTCGTGTGACACATGTCATCGCCAACTTCTACATTTGCATAAAATGGCTAGTCCTTAATTAGAATTTCAAATATAACTTATCTGAGTGATTAATTAATACTTTTTCGATTAACAATTGTTGTGTATGTTAACTTGTAATTTTAGATAATTTAATGCAACGCCCATTTGTAAAGAAATCGTCGTTGCCAGTTGTACGTCTCGCGTTATTGTTTTGTTTGAATATAAATGAGGAAGTTTTCGAGTCGTGATAAACCGTAGCCTTTAAATATTGTTTTAAGAGTTTTCGGGTTCAAGAGCAACTATCTGTCTGTGTCAGTTTTTTTTATTTTATGCTTCCTAATAGTTACTTTAAATGATATATTATCGATGCAAATTTAAATTAATAGATACATTTTTATTTCCTATAAAATAAAATGATTATTGCAGTATACATTTCCTGGATAAAAAATAAATGAATATAGAATGTTTAGAGCCTGAAGGTAATTGTTAGTGTAATAAAATATAACCTTAAGTTTATAAGGTTGTTTGATCATTATTTTCTGAAATCCAGGTTTGTAGGTATTTGTATTTATCAACCCTTTCTATCGGTCTTCTTGTTGTTCGTCTTCTTCTTCGTCTTCAAGTCTTCCTTTCCATTGTTTTTTATTGTACGCTACTTGTAGCCAATTTTTCCAAGCAGTCCTTTTCAGATCATCTGTCCATTTCATAGGAGGTCTGCCTCTGGGTCTTTTGTGTTGGTATGGTCTCCAGGTTAAAATTGATCTGTGCCATTTGTTTAGATCACTCCTAGCTACATGTCCAGCGTATTCCCATTTCAACTTTAATGATTTTTGCACCACATCGGTGACTTTGGTTTTCTGTCTTATCCACGTGTTTGTTTTCTTGTCCTTAAGTGATATACCTAGCATTGCTCTTTCCATCGCGTGTTGACTGACTCTAAGTATATTCATATTCTTTTTTGTGATTGTCCATGTTTGTGCCGCATAAAGTTAATATCGGAATAATGCATGCATCAAAAACTTTAGATCTAAGATGTAATTGAATTTGTTGATTTCTGAGTATATAGTTTAGTTTACCGAATGCTGCCCAAGCTAACTTTCTTCTTCTTTTTATTTCTTCAGTTTGAATTTCCCTATTTAGTATTATTTTTGTCCTAAGTATATATATTCTTCAACTTTTTCTATAACTTTATCGTTTATTATTGTCACGGTGTCTTCGGATTGCATGACTTTTGCTTTGTTTAAATTCATTTTCAGTCCTATTTTAGAAGATTCGGTATGTAGTTCTAAAAGCATAGTTTACATTTCTTGTAGGTCAGTAGCTATCAGGATTATGTCATCTGCAAATCGTAGATTACTGAGGTAGCGGCCATAGATGTTTATTCCCTTATATTTCCAATTTAGGTTTTTAAAAACGTCCTCCAAAACTAAGGTGAACAGTTTGGGTGGTAAAGTATCTCCCTGTTTGACTCCCCTGTTTAATGGTACAGGGTTAGTGTGTTCATTTTCATTTAGGTAGTATGTAGCTGTGCTTGGTTCATAATTTCTTTTATTAAGTTAATATATCTGCTGTCTATTCTATAATTTTGCATTGCGTTTATTACGGCCGTGTGTTCCATGGTATCGAAAGCTTTTTCGTAGTCTACAAATGCTAGGAAAACTGGAAACTTGTATTCGTTACATTTTTCTATTAATATTTTTGTGGTTAACAAGTGATCGGAAGTTAAGTAGCCTTTTTATATGGCTATGCCTGTTCATATGTTGGTATTCGTCCAATTTCCTTGTTAGTCGAGTAGTTATGATTTTGGTGAGTATTTTAAACAGGTGTGACAGTAAGCTGATGGGTCTGTAGTTTTCCAATTTTCGACTATCACCTTTCTTGTGCAATAGGATTACTTTAGAGTTGTTCCAGCTCTTAGGGACTTTTCCCTGATGTAAACAACTGTCCACAAGCTTAGTTACAATTGCAATAAGTTCCTTACCTTCTTCTAATATCATATCTGTGGTAATACTATCTTCTCCTGCAGCTTTATTTCTCTTCATGTTTTCCAATGCTGTAGTTACCTCTGAAATTGTTACTTTTGGCATTATTTCTGATCCAACATTTTTTATTAATTTCCGTGCTGGTCTCATTTCATCATCTTGTTGATGTGTTCTGTAAAGTTTTGTGTAAAATTCTTCTATTCGTGTCAGTATGTTTTCTCTAGTTGTGATTTCATTTTCGTCTTTTCCCATTAATGATATCATCTGACGTCGCGCGTCGTCCTAGTGTCGATCTGAGGCAGTTCATACTCTTATTTTTTTCAATAGTTATTGTTATTAATTTTTCGTTTTCTTTTCTTTTTTGTTGTCTAATTCCTTTTCTAATCTGCCTATTAAGTTCTCTATATTCATCGCTTGCCCTTTTGTTAGATTTATTTAAGATCTTCCTTCTTTCTTTTTGTTGTAATATTTCTTTGTAATAAAAAAACATTGTAAACATAATGTTGAGAGGAGAGAAAGAATGAATAGCGACCGAATTATTTGTTTTAAGTGTATAATGGTATCGAACCCTTAGTATTATTCCAAGCACACACTCTAATTTTTCTCTGAATGTCGCTTAAATCTTCATATATTATTAAATGAACACCACACCTAAATTGGTTTTACTAAAATGTTTGCTTTTTATTCCTGAAAATAATACATGATCGTATACATAAAAAACTGGAAGAAGGAATAGATGATAGTCAGTTTGGGTTCAGAAACGGACTAGGAACCAGAGAAGCTTTATTTGCTTTTAATGTATTAGCTCAAAAATGCATGGATATGAATGTTGATGTGTATGTTTGTTACGTTGATTTTGAAAAAGCATTTGACAAAGTAAGACATGAAAAATGAGTCCAAATTCTAAAGACAAAAAACATAGACCACAGGGACTTACGAATAATAACAAACCTCTACTCTACTGGAATCAAAATGCACAAATCGTAATAGATAACGAACCCAGTCCAGAAATTGAAATCGGGAGAGGAGTTAGGTAAGGATGTATTATGTCCTCATTACTATTTAATGTATATCGTGAAGCCATTTTTAAAGAACCATTACTATTTCAAAGTGAAGGAATAATATTTGACGGAAGATCTATTAACAACACAAGATATGCAGATGACACTGTGATTATGGCAAGCTCTGCTGAACAACTCCAATTACTGCTAAACAAAACAAACAGTTTCTGTGAAAAATGTGGATTAAAAATTAATATAAAAAAGACCAAATACATGATAATAACAAAGAAAACAAATATACCAACAAACATACATTTGGGAAATGTACCGATAGAAAGGGTTGATAAATCCAAATACCTAGGAACCTGGATTTCAGACAATAATAATCAAACAACCGAAATACGAGCTAGAATAGAAATAGCAAGAAATGCGTTTGTAAAAATGAAGACAATTCTCTGCAACAAAGATCTTAGATTAGAACTGAGTAAGAGCAGTGAGATGCTACATGTTTTTGATACTGCAATATGGACTTGAAAGCTGGACATTGAAGCAAGAACACATAAATAAGTTACAGTACTTTAAAATGTGGTGTTACAGGAGGATGCTTAGAATAGCATGGACACAAAAGAAAACTAACACGGAAGTATTGCGAGAAATGGGCAAATAATGCGAAATATTAAACACAATAAAAATAAGAAAGTTACAATATCTGGGACACGCAATGAGGGGACAGCGATATGAACTGCTAATGCTGATAATACAGGGAAAGATAAGAGGAGGAAGGAGTATTGGAAGAAGGAGAGTGCCATGGTTGAAAAGTTTATGGGACTGGTTTAAATGCAGTTCTATAGAACTCTGTAGAGCAGCAGTAGATAAAGTAAAGATTGTGATGATGATATCCAACCTCCATTGAGAGACGGCACTTAAAGAAGAAGAAAATGTTCGCCCATTTAATTGTCACTATTATAGAGGTC